>CM056376.1:40829200-41074273 GCA_029718625.1 Synaphobranchus kaupii
ATTTATATCCATATTTATTTATACAACACATTACAATATATTAATATATTTCATTAATATATTACAATATATGACAATATCTGTTGTGAAGTGAATGGATTGATCATATTAAGTCAATTAAGCTTACTGTATTTTGCAAATAAATTATTTAAAAAACTGACAAGAACATAAAGTAATAATTGAAAATGTTTCTTTATTCCGTCCTTTTTTTCAATTTACCCAAACTGCATAACTGTTCATGGTTTTGCCTGGTCTGTCTATACAAGTAATTTACCCATAGCCACCCTAACCTGAAGGAGACTGTCAACCCAAAAGAACGGCCTTACTCATTAAATCACTAACTGAGGCTCTGTGCTGTATCAGTGAGTGTTTCCACTTCTCAACAATTTCACATTTTAAAAAAATGCTAAATTGCTTGCAGTGGGAAATATTTAAGTCAAAGTCCACAGGATTACTCAAAACTCAATTCATGCTTTTTGCATTAGTTACCCTGTAATTCAATAGAATAATATATTGATGTGCGTGTTACGCATTTATTTTTGTCTTACACCATTTGTACTTTTTTTTGTTGCTGCTGTACTTATTGTTGTTACCGTTTATATTATTTAAAGCATGAGAAGCGCCATTTGAATGGTGCAGTCCAATCGACTGGTCTGTTTTCGTTAACTGAAAGCCGTTTTCCTCCCAATTTGGTAGCCAATCGTACCCCATGTTATTCAATTCCCCCATGTAGCAACCGCTAGAGAATCACCGCTACACAACCCCATCAGCCGGTGGTAGGAAGGAGGGCGCCACGTCCTCTTCAGGGCGTGACCCCTCGAGCTCCTGACCGTGATTCCAACTCGCCCGGGGCCGCTGTGCGTGACGATTCTCGTCGAGTCCCTCCCCCCACCTCAGGGGGTGGCCGCCAATTACCACACCCTCAAGGCACCGGCCATACTGCGCTCTGGCAGGACCGGACCAGACGCGAACCCCCGATCCTTGGTGTGCAACTGCACTGAGTGAAAGTCGCCGCTTTCGCCGAAATTCAAAACTCTTAATTCAAAACACTATCATGAACATTTCCTCTCAATCTGAGCTCATGGTGTGAAAGTGCGAGCGTCGAAAACAAGGGTGGATAGAGTGGGGATCCCACGTAGGTATTGAGCAACAAGGCCCTTGCAGTGCAGCGTTTGGAGCCGAAACAGAGGGAATCAGATGAATGGCTCCCACATTATCACTTCAGGCTGCGCTTGGCCAACTTGAGTCACCAGGGAAGCGCGCGCTGAAACAGGCCCTCTCTGATGTCATATGGGCGCTTTTGCGTAACCTCCGCCTCCAAAACCCCACCGAGGTTTTCCAGGAAAACGCAGCGCAGCGTGCTTTGACTGCCAGTGATGACATCGCCATCACTGCGCATATTGATGAGGCCGATTACGGAGCCGCGGGGGGGCGGGGCGTTCGGGGCATGCGTCAGAGCGCGGGGCGGGGGTCTCCAGCAGCACGCATCAGCTCCTCACATTAGGGGGTGGGGTTAATAAATTGATCCAGCTAATCAAAAGCACACACGCTAAGCATATGCCAGGGGAGTCAGGCGGTCATGGAGGGAACACGTGAATACCGGGAAAGGAGGCGACTGTGAGGGATCCCAGCTCAGACATGACTGTAAAGTAAAAGGGACGATGCACGGTCATCAAAATATGAGAAACGGCTTCAGTCCAACGTGTGAGACACACTGCGTATGCAGTCCCCTGACAGGTGACGATGCTCAGATGCATCTCTTGGCTTATATTTGCACAAACTGAAATTCAGAGAGCTATAGCACTTATGAACCTTATGAACCTTCCACAATGTCTGTCCCTCAAGAGATGAAGCGTTTGTGTGAATTAAAGAATAAAGATGAGAGGACGTGGCGCGCTAAGTGGGATATACATTTAGGATAAAGAGGTGAACAGAATGACAATTGCTATTCTGCGTCTTCCCACAATGCAAAGCAATCAAGTGGTTAACTCAACCCCTTAAATGGGACTTGCAGGAAGGAAAGTGTGGTTTGAATGCTTGATGGCACAACAGGCAACAAAATGTGGCCCGTGGAATGGGAAATGTCCCACGGTATCGGCCTACCAGACCACCGCCTCTGCTCGTCTTCTGGTCGGCGACATCAGATCCGACACCGCACAGCGAGAGAAGGGATTCCTGGGCCTTCTCTTGGATCGGATAACCGGTGATATTTCTACATAATCATAGTGCCTGCGTGTGCATACAAACACAGGACTTCCTTATTGCGGGTCACCCCAATTTGAAAAGGCCAGAAGGCCAGATTGGAATCAAGAAAGCGTCATCGTTTTAATGTTGCCTCTTCTCATCTGTTTGGCAATCTGGCCATTATTAAAAACAAAAAAAAGACATAGGCCGACCCCAGGGGTCACCAACATGTTCATAATTGCAGTTAAACGCCGTAGCTACATGATTGGTACATACACGGGGGCGGGACAAAATAAGGAAAAAAACTATTCCCTTTATTTAGAAAAAGACGTGAGCAAAGGTTTGGGACGTTGTCCTGAAAGAACCCAGGTTAAACTGCTGTTTGTAATTTGTGGAGTAATGAGCGGGATACCCATATGGAAACTATTAATGCTGGCCTTTTGCAGTCTACCCTTGTGCATGTACGTACATGTATACAGTATGTAGCGTGTATGTACGTATATGATTTTTTATTTTTTTTAAATGGGAGTGGTTTCTGCAGTGGGTAAAGGGCAGTTATCGTACCTCTGACAAGAACCGTTGCGACCTGGGACAAGGCTATGTTCTGCGTCTCGTCGTCCGTGCTCGCCTCCCCCTGGGCTGCGGTCTCCACCGCGGTCGCCTCCCTGTTAGCGGGAGGGAGAGAGATGAGGAACGGCCGAAACTGAAGCGACCGTATCTGAATGCCACGGAGAGCAGCTGTGCGCTACGACGATGTACAAACACTTGCTGTTCACAGCACGCAGCCAGTGGTGTTCCCGGAGAAATAAGGAACATCTAGTGGGATTGGTATCAGAGGTTTCTAAGTCACGCACAGTAATGATATCTATCACTTGAACACAATCTGTTAGTGACAAGACAGCCATTGAGGTTCCCTCCTCCAAAAATGTAGTTTGCGATTTAATAAATAACAAAATAACATTTGATTTATTTTCCATTGCTTTAAAATAAAAACCTGAGGTAATAAAGCCAGTGCTATGCGCTCTCCTGGTGCACATCTTCTGGGAGCGTCCCGGGAATGTTCTGGAAGTTTGTGAATGTACTGTCCCTGGATGCTGGGTGTGGTCGTCCCTATGTACTTCTCAGGGATGGTAAACAAACACAACTAAACTGAGGGAGACGATTATAATTTGATTTGTTTTGTATTGGCAGGCCTGACTTAGAAGAGATCCTGGAGTCCTGCAGAGCTGGCTGGGTGGAGGCCGTTGTTCGTGTGAAATCGGCCCGGTTGTTTCCTTGTTGTTTTGGTCTCATAGCGCTCTGCCGTGAGGCTGTGCAGGACCAGCTGTACCAGGGGCTGTGTGCTTCACCACTGACCTTTTTCACAATGTGTTTGTGTTTTAATCTTCGCTTCAGGGTTCCCGTTCCTTTCCTTTGTATTTAATTTCATTATTTATTATTTCTTGTGTTGTCCATATTGGTAACATGAATTTAATGAACCCCTAATAAAGAAAAGATAAATTAAAATGCGTCATTAAAAAACACTATTCTAAACTTATCTGCAGCGCGCTGCAAACTAAATCTATTATTTACAAAGACTTAATTTTGACAATGATGAAATGGTGCAGGATGAGGAATGGTTTTCCCCGTATAAAAATGAACAGATTTCACACATCCTTACTTGCGGAGCTGACAAGGGTAACGTTTAAATAAGGGCGTATTTAAAATGAGCTATAAAATGCATGTCAGACACTGCAACCTGATGAGCCACTCCCTTGAGATGGACTTAAGTATTATGTAAGAAGACCTTGAAAGGCTTATGTATTTCATTTTATTGTGCTTACACAACTTGCCCGATATTAAGGCTTATACTGAGCATGTTTTAAACATCTGCAGCCTCTTTTTCACTTCAACACCTCACCTCACACCCCGAAAGCAAGCCACAGACGTTCAGTCATAATTAACACCCAAAAGGCCGCAGCCACACGACATTTAAAAACATGGAAAAATGTCATGTCTTTAGAGTTAAGGGTGTAAGTGCATTTTACCAAGCCACGCCTAAGAACGTGTGCCTGTGCTCATGTATATACTGTATGTGCGTGTTTCTGTGTGCGCACGTGTGTGTCCGCATGTGTGTGAATACGTGTGTGTGTGCGCGCAGTGTGTAAGTGTGTATATAAGTGTGTGTGTGTGTGTGTGTTTGCACGCAGTGTGAGCGTATTACCTCTTTCCTCTCTTTTCCTGTTGCTCCTGCAGCTGCCTGAGTCTCTCCTGCAGTTGTCGGATCTTGGCCTTCTTCTCGTTCAGCACCAGAACAAAGCGCGTGTAGAGCTCCCTCTCCAAACTCTCCTTCCCTTGCACATATCTCTCCAGCCTGCAGGGGCATGGCGCATCTCCATTTATCCTTATTTAACCAGGAGGGACAGCCGAGAACTCGCTTCTCTGGGGAATCAAGGTAGGCCCAGTGTCTAGGGAGCAGCCCAAAGCTCTAACTGGAATACACAATGTTCAACTAATATCGAGGTCAGCTGAACAGGTTTAATAATGTGATATATAAAAATGACAGTACAGTACAGTTTTCCGGGCACCTTACAAATATAAAATCTGATCTCAGAAGAGCAGTGGTGATCAGGTTGATAGGGTTTATGGTGTTTGGGTGGGGGTCGAGTTTTGGGGGATGAAAAAACACTGGGGATGATTCTCCCATAGAACTTACAGGAAGTTCCTAAAAATGTGACCGTACATTCCAAATATGGACAAAAACTAAAAATGGGAGAGTACAATGGGTTAGAAAAGTCCAAAATTCTGTCGCTTATTTTTTGCGCTCTATTCAGCAACTCTGCCTTTCTTCAAAACCTGCGGAAAGGATGGCAGTTTTGAATGACAATCCTGTGCTAATGTCTGGCGTTTTATTTAATTCTGTGAGAGCAGCCTTAAGGCCACAGGGAGGGAGAAAGCCGCTCTGTCCTCGAAGGACGTTTAAACGTGATGTAGAAGGCGAGACAGAGGAATCCAGTCATGGCAGCTGTTTGCCCCCGCTCTCACGTAACGAGGGGAAATGCACGAGCGACGTCAGCGCTCCCGTCCCGCCAGACATGAGCCGCTCAGCCGTCTGACTCCTGTGGCGTGGCCTGAGCCTGACGAAAATAAATAAAATGAGAGCGAACCGAGCCCCACTGGGGCGGGGTTATCGAGCATCGCTTGGGCTGGATCAATGATGTCATTGTTGACCCTCCTGACAGCACCCAGCTGGAGAGGGAGAGGAGCGACAGGGGCCTAAAGAACTGAGTACAGGTCCCAGGGGGAGAAGGGCCAGCGAGGGGGGCACCAGCAGGGCGGCCAGCGAGGGGAACTGGTTAGGACTGCTCAGCATAGGGCAAGTGCCAGTGACTAAGGACAGAGGGGCAAGTGTGGGTGTGGGTGTGGGTATGGGGGGGGGGGGGCATGGGGTGAGGGCCCCGTATCACACAGAGCTGCTGGCTCATGCTGTGGGTCTGAGATCACCGTTGGCGGATATGACGCCCCCAGAGGCAACCTGGTTACACCCACTGTGTAACTGCATGTTGGCTGGCCTATGGAAGGGCACTGAGGCTTATCACTACCCCGAATCAAGGAGAGGCAGAGAGAGGTTCCAGAAGAGTGCTGCAAACACACTTAGTCTAACTTGGTGGAGGTGTAATGGGTGAGCACGGATAGGCACACATGCATATTGACACACACACAGGCAGACGCACGCACGCACGCACACGCACGCACATACACAGACAGGCACACGCACACATGCATATAGACACGCACACAGGCAGACGCACGCAGACGCTGGCACACACACACACACACAGGCACACGCACACACACAGGCAGATGCACGCACACACACATGCACACAAAGACAGACGCACTCACACACGCACACAGGCAGATGCACGCACACGCACACAAAGGCACACACACGCACGCACGCACGCACGCACGCGCACACACACACACAGACGCAGGACACACTCAGTGCTCCGTACTCTGTGGTGATGCGGTCCTGCTCGAGCCCCAGGCGCCGGTTCTCCTCCAGCAGGTTCTGGTTCTTGGCCCTGAGCTCACTGCTGCTCTGGAGCCCGTAGCCAATGAGCTCTTTAATGAGCCCATCAGGCTCTGGACAGGGCAGCAGCTCCACTGTTCCAAGTCTGAACTGGGGAGAGGGAGAGGGAGAGGGAGAGGGAGATTAAATTATTATTATTTTCTATAAATATGTGTTCTATACTGTACTGATTTGGCAGCAATGATTGATTTAAGAGGATTTGAGAGGAGAGTGAGAGAAAGAGAGGGGGAAAGAGTGAGAGAAAAAGAGAGAGAAAGGCAGGGAGAAAAAGAGAGAGAAAGGCAGGGAGAGAGAGAGAGAGAGAGACCAGGAGAGATAGGCAGTGAGTGAGTAAAAATGAGAGAACAGGAGAAACATCTGGGAGAGAAGAGAGAGAGAGAGAGGAGAGTGAGAAAAAGAAAGAGGGGAGAGTGAGAAAAAGAAAGAGAGGGGAGAGTGGGAAAAATACTTGGCTTTATAAACTGCACAGGTGATCAAGGCCCAAGAAACAACAAAAATAATAACAACAAAATATGAGGCATCACTGTTCATAGCTAGATGTGTTCTATTACACTTTTTGCAAACAAAGAATGGACAATTCAAAGAACATTCAAAGAACACTGTCCAATTCCTGCATCACTCACAGATTACTAAAATATTATTAATCTCCCAGCTATAAATATCTGAATTAATTCTTCAGCCTGGTTGAAATTAGAAACTTCAATCACGTCACTATAACATATCCTGCATTCAATAAACTTCTGGCCTTGTATAGCTCGCTGGCATGTTTGCTTGTCCAAACTTGAAAGTGTACTTAGCAAGTGTATGTTTCACAATAACAGTCCATTACATTTGGCAAAGAACCATGTTTATAGGTTCCAAAATCTCATAACTGAAAGTCGTGGACTAAAACAAAAGCACCAGTCATCTGCAGTCTTGAGTGAAACAAAATGTCCGCTTGTTTCTACCTTGGCAAAAGAAATGTAAAGAGAAATGGAGAGAGGTCAGACGAGGTCCGCGTCCCCGAAGACCACCGGCCTGGACTCACACTGCAGTTTGGCGCTCTCGCCCCAACATCAATCACCTTCAGGGGGAACAATGTGACCTCTTTCTCCTTCTGCCAGTAACTCATAGTATCAGCGCCACGGACGGACGTCTCAATGTCAATATGACACAGGAGCCATCGGACTCCCATTCGAGCTGTCCAGGAAACGGCAGGGCGCGTTCTCCGTAGCAATCCCTGACTATTCTCACAGCTGAAATGTTGGCACATGCCAGGGGTCTGGGATTAAGTTAAGGGCCGCGGTGTGCCAAGATTACAAATCCTTCACGCAATCCGATAGCGCTTATAAAATTTATTATCCTGGCAGTGGTGTAAGGTAGGGCTCAGCTAGGCACATGGGTATACAGGCACGCATGCACGTGCACATACACACACACACACACACACACACTCATGCACACACACCCGCATGCACGCACACACACACACACACTCATGCACACACGCGGACACACGCACACACACACGCGGACACACGCACACACTCACGAACGCACGCACGCACACACGCACACGGACTCACACGCGCACACACACACACACACACGCACGCACACACACACGCACTCCCACACACACGCATGCACACACACACACACGCACGCACGCACACGCACACTCACGGTACAGAAATACAACTGCAATTGGGGAGGTTTAGGTTGCTTGACTAATGACACAAACCACTTAAGAAACTTGTACTTGGTGAAAAAAGATAACATGTCATTAGGCCTCACACTGAACACTGCAAACAGTTCTTTAAACAACGCACAACCGATCAACAGCTGTGTCAGAGCAATGAATACGAATCCCTCAGTGAGTCATCTGAGGATAACTGGCTGTACGTCCCCTTCAAATGCAGGACATAAGGCTCTCATAGACATAAGAGGCGACTCAGACCCTTCAGTTGTGCTTCTCCCTCACTCTCTCCCTAATGGGGTTATCGACGTCAGGGGCGAGGAGTCTGCTATTGCACAAGCGTCCGGCCAGCTCTCCTCCGACTGGGCACGCAATCGTCCAGGAAGACGCTTTCAACGCTCATGAGGCAGAGTCGCCGCGGCAACGGATACAACGACCCCACTGCCGCCCGCGCTGAAGCTCTTCTGACGAGCCGTCCCCATGGAGATGAAGGACAGGGACACCTTGGATGGCCTCTGGGGTCTCTGGGGCAGGCCTGTCCAGTCAAGGGTTTGATTTTCACCCTTTCAGAAGCTCTCAGATGATAAAGCGTGGTGCCTATCTCAAGAGGTTTACTGCCCTGTAGACTGCTCTCTGGAGTCATCACGCGCACGCACGCACACACATCGCTCGCTCGCTCACTCACTCACTCACTCACTCACTCACTCACTCACTCACTCACTCACTCACTCACTCACTCACTCACTCACTCACTCACTCACTCACTCACTCACTCACTCACTCACTCACTCACTCACTCACTCACTCACTCACTCACTCACTCACTCACTCACTCACTCACTCACTCACTCACTCACTCACTCACAGGGGTGTAGCACAAAATTATTGGCCTCGTGCAAATGCAGTCACTGTGGGCCCCCTTAAAATTGTATCAGTTCCACTATTCCCCTCCCTACTACACCCCTGCACACACACACACACACACACACACATCTTACACAATTTCCCGTAAGGTGTTTACTCCAATCCTGAGTGTCTGACTCAATGGCAAAAACGGTGTTAAACACTTTATGATGTCAGCCAGCTACTTTCTTTCTGGACGGTTAAAAGTAGTTTTTTTTTGTAGTTTTAATTGTTATTTTCTCAAGCTCTTAAGCCAACCCATCACTTGAATATTGATATCCTGGCAGGTTTTCCCCGTTTTCAGTTATGAACCCTACACAGTGATCCAATGTGTCCCTCAAACTACCTGCTTACCTCTCATATCAAACGCATCCAGATACCCCACCCGGAGTCTTTCTCAAACACATCCAACGGAATCTTACAGAGACGTCACCTGCCCGGCCTGTTTACACAACCGACCGATTAAAGTCCTGTCCAACTCTAAGCTATTTTCACCAAACATACGGCAGTCAGCCAAACAGCAGGGTTCTTTTAACCACAGGAGTAATTATTTTAAGAGCCAATGAAATTAACCCGGTATTAGGGGCACTGCTGTGTGTGGCTTGGTTATGGAAATCAGCCTTTTAAGAACTAGTGTATTAGCTGTCTATTATTTTTAACGGGACCACAGTTTCTCCAGTTCTGAACACAATTTCTGTTCATTTTCTGCAGCAGTTGACCTACACGCTCAGGGAGGTGCAGTGACTCGGCTCTGAGAAACAGAGGAACGAGAAAAAGGAGGAGAAAAAAGAGAATAAGAGTTCACAAGTGTGTTGTCCCTCAGTCCTCACTGCAGTCGGGGTCCATCCTGCCGCTGCGGCGACTGCTGTCACATTCCCACCGTCTCCCAGAGTGAAGGAGTGACATCACCTCCGCCAGCCCTGCCCTCCTCATGTAAGGGACCATGTTTGCCAGCCGGCGAAATGAAGTCAGCCCGACACAGGGCAGTCTGTCCTGCAGTGATGATGTCATAGATATTCTCTAGTAAATTTTATATGTGCTCTTCATGCAGCTTGTAACAGGGGCCTTTGGAGAGGAGGGGCACTTAGAGCCCAGCGTTCCGGGGAAAGCCGTGCTCTGAGGGTGGTACTGAGCTCAGTCAGGCTCGGCCTATAAACACGAGGGCCAGATGCCCTGAACGCCGCCACTCTGAACACGGTTCCGTCCCTGACCGCCAGTACCGCTAACCTTGCGAGGTACACATCTCCCTCCTGTTTAATTCCATCGAGCAGGTTAACACGAAATCCCCCAGAGGAGCACGCAAGCCACGGTCAGTTGGGGCGGTGAAAGCAGAGGCGATTAGGACACCAATGTGTCTGAGCTCCTGACGGAATCAATTCCCATGAGCACTCGCTCACGGCTGACCTCACGGCTGAGGTGCGGCTTACCTCAGAAAAGGAAAAACCAGCGAGCGACTCAAATTGACTCATTTAAGGCAGACTGAACGAGCCTTTTTGTGATGCTTTGTGATTTTGAGTTATTTACTCTGAAAATCCAATCATGGCACACAAAACAAACCTCTTTGCAATTCAATCTTGTAATAAGACAAAATGAAAAACATGTGCACTGATTGATTAGAGTGCATACACTGTGCACGGCTGCAAACTAATGAATTTTAAAAGACAGCGCGATCGGTGGGTATGACAAATGTATGTCCGTAGATCAAAATGAGGAATTTATAAAGGGAAAAGATGAAGCCTTAACATAGTCCTACACGTTTTAAATAAATGCATCAGGGTTTGTCGTGAACGCGGCTCATCGCATCGCGGTTCTACGCCAAAAATGGCGCATCAAAGTCTCACAAGTGGCTGATGGGAGTTGGAACGTATCAAGTACACTCCAAAGCACACATTACACTGAGTGTGAAAGCACCTGTGTGGTACAATGCCACTCAGCCGCTGCTCCGCACAGCTGTGGATATGGGCTGGGACTTCCTCAAGAGTTAGCCACGACTCCTACTTTTCTTGGGCATTATGCAAACCATTAAAGTCACTCTCAGTGGTAGGGTGAACTGTGGAAGCAAGCTTTCCGTTCCCCCTATGAAAGTCGTGCTCGGAATTCCTAGCGTGGAGCCGAGAGTCGTAAAAGCAGGCCGTAGGTCTGAAGAGAAGAAGCGGCCTACTAGCTGCAGATGGTTCACGTATTTTCTCCCTCTCTCTCTCTCTCTCTCCCTCTCTCTCTCTCTCCCTCTCTCTCCCTCTCTCTCTCTCTCTCTCACCTTCACACTGTCACTCCTCTTCTCTCTGTCCCTCTTTCGCTCTCAAATTCTAATTCTTGACCACACATAGGTGCACTGTTGCCAAAGCAACCATGTGCATGAGATCAAAGTCAGTAATAACAACATCAGCTACATAATAAATTCTTATTCGTACTTGACTGCACTCTCTCTCTCAGCCTCACTGCTGGGAACGCCCTGCCTCAGTCCCCCAGCGAGGTTGCCAGATCCTCTTAGTGCTCATTGCTTATTTGAGTTACTTGGAATGATCACCGTTTGCCACTAATCATATCACTTCCACTGAGTCATACAACTAGCCAATAAATCGCAGGCGCATCAAAATGCTGCTTGCCTCTGCCAACACGCGAAGACAAAAAAACATAAAACCCAGTATAGTATAGAGGTATGAACTGATGTTCGTCTGGTATGCAGTGACGTCACATTCCAAAATGAAATGAAACTGACGGCAACCAAATGTTTACGTGCAGAAGAGCATGTTAAACCAGACTGCACTGCAAAAAATGACTGTCTTAACAAGTGTTTTAGTCTTGTAATGAGACTTAAAATCATATTTTTTTTCTTCAAAAGTGGAAAATATTAGCTTGTAGTACAATATCTTGCAACTGACTGACGTGGCATCACCCATTACTGCCTTCAATAACATGAAAGATCCTAATTTAAGGATGCTTATAGAGCTACATCATTTTTGGATGGGGGAGGGGGATGGGGAAACAATAGAGCATCTCAAATTACTCTTGTAATAATAATAATAAAAATATATTAGGAACTGATAATTCCTGTCACCACCCGATGTTGGAAACTCAACAGAAGAAAGAGGTATTAAAAACAGCAACTCTCTAAGAAAACAAAGGGAAGCCTGCTTGTTTACAGCAGTGGCCTTAAAGTCACGGATGACCGACAGTGGCACCAGGAAAGCCCTTCAGACAGAGTGGCTATTGTGGAACGTTCCGTGGCCGGAATATGGAATTTGCAATATGATGCGGAATGCTTCCGCGGGCCGTTCCTTTACCCTCGGAGATTCCGCCCGCCGCCCCCCGGCCCTCGCCCCCTACAGGCCAGGGGAACAGCTGCACTCCGATGCGCCGCGTCTCACCTTGCAGTCGGGTCACAAGCCAACGGGTCTGGCGGGCGGCAGGCCAGCGACGGTGCCTGGAATTTGCCGACGTGGAGTGTCTGGTGAAAAGGCGGGAGTGTCTGGCGAAAGACGGGGCCCGGGCTGTTCCCTGCGGACTATTGGGCCGCAGAGCCAGCCGCTGTACTGCACCGTGCGGACGACAGGCAAACCCGAGCGTCACCCCAATAACTCACACTGGTGAAGTAAAAGCACAGCACCCTGAAGTGTTAAGAGACTTAACCCTCACACACAATAATTCAGGTCGGTTACCTGCATCATCTTGCCAAGGCTCTCGGATATCCTCCGTACTGCAAGTGAGGGAGGGCTCATGCATTGACCCTGAAGAGATATCTTCTGTGCTCTCTGTCCTCACAACTGAAGAATTTAGATCCACTTTTGAGTTTAGGTCTCCGTTTAGCATGCAAACTTTATAGCGAGGTTCTTTAAGTTTGCAGTTCTACTTCCTGGGGATGAGTACATTTTTAGCAAATATAGCTAAAACATTTGAATACAGGGTATTGTGCATGAGTTACCACAGTTTTTGCCTTCTTAAAATGCACATAGATATTACTCATTAAATTCTCACTAGATTTGAGGAACGGCTTAAGTAGGAAGTTTTTTTAAAGTTTTTTTTAAGTGTGCATTTCAAGAAATAACAGCAGCTTGACCACAACACAATGTTTACCAGGCATGCGGTTTCCCACCAGGCCAAGTGAACCAATACCGAATAAAGTGAGTGTGAGGTTACACATATTCTTAAAGAAAGATCCACACCGGCAGAGCAACAGGATGACACTTCCACCACGACTCATGACCAAAACACTCCCTCACACACCGGCATGCCCATCTGTGTAAACATGCAGTCTGCCCTGTTTACTGTGGTGTGCCACTATGACTGCTGGCGGTATACGATGAGACGATTGAACTGGGAGCACTTCAGCGCTGCCGTTAAACTGAAGAGGCTTATACGACCGGGAGAAAATTAGTTTTTAATGTTACTCGTACTAACCTCACAGCCTTACAGAAATGGTGGTGGTGTGTTCAAGCTGGATTACGGACAGCCTCCCAGCAGATCGCAGTGTGTTACGGAATCTTTCCCACGGCGTGTGCGTGTGTACGTAGCGACGGACCAATATATAAATAAATATAAAATTTGTGGAGCTACCAAAAACCAGCAGTAAGGGACCGTGTTGAATTAAACCAATCGCCGTGTTTTGTTGTGAAGAGCCAAAGATGCTGTTTGAATGATAGATAATTGTGGCTACACCCATTTTTGGATTAAGATTTGGAACTGCAGGCCTTAGTAAATCAAATGTTACCGCATCTTCAGCCTGTACGATACAATACACAGAGAGCACACTGTGAAATTTTTAGGTAATAATGAATTTTGTTTCTTTCGAAATGTGGCAGGTGTGTTTCTTACAGCTTTGAGAAAGGCTTCAGTTGGGTGTAAAGGCTCACTGGAGAGAGTGGGGTCAGTGTAAGAGTAGCCTAGAGCGTGAGAGAGAGAGCCAGGAGAAAGCCTGCTGAGAACAGGGACTGAAAATTACAGCCAACTAAACCACAATTAGGACCAACTGTGGACAAAGGAAAAAGACCCATTTCCTACTGTTTCACTGACAGCTAACGGCTAACACCCTGCATTTACCATGAATAATGTTCCTTCCGTCTGCTCCTCTGTGTGTCTGTGTGTGCGTGTATGTTCTAATGTGTCCATGTTTGTTTATATACATAGGTAAGCTGGGTGTGTTTGTGTGGACATTGGTAAATGTCTGAATTTATATGTGCCATTCTCAAAGATGTAGGCGATTCCTGGTCACAGTGCCCCTGGCTGGGAAAGCAATAAGGTGTAATCAGGGTGTGAGAGGCCAGAAGGCAGCCAGGTCCTAAATTCTCACAGGGTTACGCTGGGGTTGAACCCCCGACATAATAAAGCCACTCTCTTCAAACGGCACCATTAGATGCCTCTCAGTTTTACAGGGTTTCGAACCGTCCCGGCAGGACTCACACCTGTTTTCTCCTCAGCGTTTCGGAATGACTGGCGACCCTTTTCGGCTCTGTTCCACTGGCCACTCACCATGTCAGGTGCTCCCTCTTTACCTCAAGGGATCAAAGCATTGTAGTTGGCTAGACACTCAGAGTGTCTGACACTCACACGGCAGAATATTCAGCATTAATTCAACACTAACGGCCTGATTTACTAAAACCTTTAGCGCGTGCAAAACCTTTTAGCACACTCAAAACTAGTAACACAACCAATTGGTTTGATTGGTGCAAAACAAATACCATGAACAATCGTGGTCGTATTGTTGGTTTAGCGCGTGCTAAAGGTCATCGTAAATCAGACCCTAGGAGTGTTGAACAAGGGATAAAAATGTACTATATCAATGTAAAACGTACCCTATCAGAGTTTATTTTTAATAGCCATCCATAAGCGTGTCATTTATTTAACGTGAACACTCACGAATACAAACACAAACGTTTATGAAAGCCAACACACGTGCGAGCAAGATCATTATTTGGATACCAACCTAAAAACACAGACTTCTGGATTCCTGGACGTTACGGAGTGTGCAGGACCAAGAAAAACCAAATCTGTTCCAATCTCAGTGTCACAGTTTAATCAAATGTCTTTCACTTCACACAGAGGAAATAAAGAAAAATAAAGCACCAGCCATTTCCAACACATTTCTCATAAGGGTGTTTTTTCTTCATCAGGGAATCTGCTTGCAGGTCCCAGTTTACCAATAGCTCCAAACTGTTGCACCATATATGGTGGTGAGCTGTTCAATATTGGCACTTTAAAGGGTGTGAGAGAGAGAAAGAGAGAGCACTAAAATACGTGAACCATCTGCAGCTAGTAGGCTGCTTCTTCTCTTCAGACTTACGGCCTGCTTTTACGACTCCCGGCTCCACACCGGGAATTCTAAGCACGGCTTTCCCAGGGGGAATGGAAACCCTTCCGCAGTTCACCCCACCCCTCAACTGCAGTGGTCCTGGAACAGATCCCTTTAAGCCTGTTCCTCCAACAGCCGGAGGTTAGCAAGCAGTGCGTCACAGTGTCTTCAGGGTCAATCACCCAACTCCCAGGACTTCCCTAATCCCGCGACTTCCTCTGACTCCCTGGGATCAATCCATCATCTCACGGTTTTTCCATATTTTCCTACGATTATAAAGATGTGTCCTAATAATTACGTCTTCATTGACGGACTGACGTATTGAAAAGGGAAACCTTCACCGTGCCTAAAATGTGCCTAGCATCTAGAGTGGCTCTACCAGCAGCAGTTCTGCATAAAGGAACGGGACTGAAGGACTCAAACACAAATTAAAAGTATTGTTGTCTTTCCTGCACAGACAGAGATTTATGAATGACACAGCTCAAATCAATCAGATCAAAAAGTAACTTAACAGTGACAAACGTAGCAGGACCCAGGTCAATTTCAATATTGACTGGAGCCTGCACATCCCCTCAGACCGCGTCTCACTCTGATGATGCGTTCTTTCCGGGCCACTGCTTCACCTCTAGGAGATAACGTTTCTGCGTAATAAAATGAAACGCACTTAAACATTAGACTTTATACTGACGGGGCTGTTTGTTTAAAAGTTACTAACTGGCTTTATGAATGCTCACGGAGGGGGCAGCAGTGCACTATAATGGTTATGGAACACGGCTTGTGACTCCAAGGTTGTAGGTTTGATTCCCAGGTGAGCCAATGCCGTTGCACCGTTGAGACAGGTGCCCCTAACCTACATAACCTAACCTGCTTCAGTAGATATCCGGTGATGGACTATACGCAAGAGAGAGTAAGTTCTGTGAGTCGCTCTTGATAAGAGTCCCTGCTAGGTCCCTTTGAGTAGTTTCCTGTCCTAGAGCCCAGGACAGGTAACTGTGTGTCTGTGTGTGTGCGTGTGTGTGAGAGAGAGAGAGAGCGAGAAAGAGAGAGAGAGAGAGACAGAGATAGAGAGAGAGAGACAGAGAGAGGGAGCAATGGACTGTGTGTATGTGTGTGTGAGAGAGAGTGAGAGAGTGAGAGAGCGAGAAAGAGAGAGAGAGCGGGAGCATTGGGGGATCCGTGTGGAAAAAGTCCACCTGCATAGGCCCGGAGGACGCACCTGGATACTAATAATGAGCTGATTGTAAGCCAATCATTACCTCATCACACTCCCTAAGGACAGCACATTCACCTGAAACATACCACTGCTAATTAATACCCAGATTTCACCCCACATACACGGAATAAAGCCACGCTTCACTCACTGATTACTGGACCTCTGTCCTCCCGTCAGAAGGAAAGTATCACTTTAGCATTAGCGACGGCCCAATTAAAACGGTCCCATTGTAAATCACGGCTGGTAATCAACCTGAGGTGAGGTCTGGGACTCTGACACAGGGGTCAAGAGAACAGAAGGACTCCCTTTGTGTTTTAACTCTGATGGGATGGTCCCCATTGATTACCTCGTTCCTAATCACCGCTTTCCAGTACTCTCGCATAACTCTCTCCCATGATTCACTTCAGAAAGCATTGTGTCATTGGCAACTCCGTAATAACAGGGAGGGACCAGATCCTCCAGCGTAGTTTGGCCCATAATTTCACTGCCCCACACACATGCATAAACGCAGACGCACACACACAGCACCTCCAAAACCCAGAACTACCACCACAACCACTGCCACACCCCACCAAAGAAACCGCAAAGAAAAATAATCAGTGGAAAGTCAGCTCCGTGTCCACGGAGACCAACACAAACTGAGAAACAAAGTCCATTAAGCGAAGTCTTTGTGCTCTGCCAGTTTAAACACAGTCGCCCTGTTTAAACAAAGTCACTCAATCACAGCCTGTATGTCTCTTTCCTCCAGTGCCAGGGGAGATGCGCTGACTCACTACATACACTGGAGAGAACACTACAGCCAAACACACACACACACACACACACACACACACACACACACACACACACACACACACACACACACACACACACGCACACACACCAGCATAGAGTATACACACAAACACACATACAGTACACCAACAGACACTCTCTCACACACATGTACAGTATAGCAACACACACACACACGCAGGTACAGTACACCCGCACACACACTCTCTCTCTCTCTCTCACACACACACACACACACACACACACACACACACACACACACACACACACACACACACACACATATGCAAGCATGCATGTACAGGCACACACACACACACACACACACACAGTACAGCCACGTCCGCAGACACACACAAAAGCAGAACATCATGGGCAGAAACAGCAGCTGTCCTAGCATACAGATGCCAAGCCCAATCCGCAGAGCGCGAGGAAATGTCAAAGTACAGCTGCAAGACCATACGAATGCGCGTCCAAGAAAAAAACAACGTCTGTATTGCTATGGTATATATTAACAAGCTTGGAATTCTTAAAAACTGCTAAACCAGTAGGGCCCCTGATGATGGCACCATATACAGTATTGACAATATCCAATGAGAATATCCTTTCAGCTCTACTTCACCTTATCCAGCAAATAGAATGGCACTAACTTCCCAGTTCGCCATCCAATCACAGGAGAGGATAAAACACAGAATGGGTCAGGAATTCTCTCCCAGTGGCTGCAGGGTGATAGAGTGGTCATAACCAACTCGTTTCTGAAATTTATAAGTGACAGCAACCCTTGTTTTTGGTGTTAATATGACAGATATCGATATTAGGACTATTTTTTGGCGATGACGATATTCATCGCTTCTCCTGTGTCTCCTCTCTCCTCCCTCCCTCTTTCCACGAGGGATTCCTATGCGTTTGGTGCCGGCGGGAGGCGAGAAGCTGTGAAATCGCTTTGGGGAGAGGCTGGCCGTGATGTGTTTCAGCAAGTGCTCAACATTTCCACGAAACAGAAAAAAAACATAATAATAAAGGAATGGTTATGGCGTGGAGAATGATTTGTCGCTGACAGGATCTGATTCTGCATTCACTCAGAGCCAAAACGTCCAGGAATCATTTTCCTGCCGGAGCTCCACAGCAACCCCACACTATTAATTAAGGAGGAGCAAACTCTCCTAAGAGAATTGGTGATATTATTGATCTTAAAATGCTCCCACCCATCTCTCTCTCTCTCTGTCTCTTTCTTGCTCTCTATCTCTATATCCGTCTCTCGAGCTTCGTTTTTGAAGAGGAGTGAGATTGGTTTCCTTTTTCCTTGGACAGATGCTACTGGAATTCCTCTTTTCCATTTTGTCAGCGTCGCTACGGCAACACGTCACTCTCGGCCGCGTTGCTGCTCCGGGGCTGCAGAGGATCCTGGGACGGTCGTCACACACGACCGTACGGCTGCGTTTGCCCTTCTTTTCTCCACAAACACAGAGCCACTAAAGGCGTTACATAGATAAACACACAGAGTTAAACGCCACTTTTGTCCCATTAACTCAAACTGAGGTTTCCCCACACTCATTAAGAAAGGGTCAACATTTCCTTTGCATGAGCTCCAATGTTCATTTAAACGCTCACCCGGTATGAATTATGAAATCAAGGTAAATAACAACTCGACGGATGAGTGCCACGATTAATAAACAACGCCTCAAACAGCTGGCGCAGAATTGTTGGAATTTATCAAATTACTTTACTTTGTAATGATAAAGTTGAGAGTCATGATTCCCTGAAGGACAAAACAATAGAGAAGCAAAGGAAGGGAAGTGAAGACAGTCGTCGGTTGTTGTGATGCTTTCTTTGATCATGATGTGTGTACCCCTGTGGGCACCGATAATGACACAGTGAGCACGTTCTCCACATGTGTTCCTCAGCGGAGAAGAATGCTTCTCCAGACAAGGTTCTGGGCAATGCTTTCTAAACGCTGGGTCAAGTTTCTGAGCTTAAGGTGAGTACGCATTCCTTCCACGGCTTCGTTCGGCGCTTCCTCTCCCAGCGGACGCTGCACAGTAGCTCAGGGGCGAAGCTGAGTAATTACATTAATTACTCTAATTAACAGTGTTCTCCATATGCTGGCAGCTGTGCAGGTGAAATCAAAGCCTTTCACAGAGCGTAGAGAAGAAACTGAAGAGTTCGCAACAATTACTCTGGAGTCCGGGGGGGAATGTACTTGTTTTTTCACATCTTCAGACTGTTTAAAATAGATCACATATGTGCACTGATGGGAAAGTGAGGTTTCATGAATCCTGCAGTGGGCGGAGCCACAATAAGATGTCAATCGCTGACTTGTTTGAACCAATCAAAAATCTTTCGCCGTTTTCCTGCGGCAAAGCGCAACGAAACGGTCAAATCAGCTGCTGAATGCACTGTGGCTCCGCCCAATTTTTGTTATTCCTAAGAGAGCACAACTCACATCCCTCACAAAGCCCCTTCCAGGAAAACTGCGTGCGCTGTCCTTTTTTTCATGCAAGCCAGCGGTGACTGGTTAAATCGCCGCTTGGCCGCAGCCATTACAGTCTCAGTGTGGGGTTTGTAATCAAATTCGGGGAGGTTGAGCAGTGGTAGGGGGTGGAGTGGCTGAACAAATGCATGAGGATATGCTGTATACCTCTTGCTTAATCATGGAAAAAGTGCAGTGTCATATTCCCCTAGAGTCTCTACTCTATTGATGTTTCACAGCAGCTGAACGTGACAATGAGGCAATTGTGCCTAATGTTGCTGCGCTGGAAGAAGCATACTGCCTGCCAGAGACAACCTTCAACTGGGCATCTTGGTTCATATGAAGAAGCACACTGCCTGCCAGAGACAACCTTCAACTGGGCATCTTGGTTCATATGAAGAAGCATACTGCCTGCCAGAGACTACCTTCAACTGGGCATCTTGGTTCATATGAAGAAGCACACTGCCTGCCAGAGACTACCTTCAACTGGGCATCTTGCTTCATATGAAGAAGCACACTGTCTGCCAGAGACAACCTTCAACTGGGCATCTTGGTTCATATGAAGAAGCACACTGCCTGCCAGAGACAACCTTCAACTGGGCATCTTGCTTCATATGAAGAAGCACACTGCCTGCCAGAGACTACCTTCAACTGGGCATCTTGCTTCATATGAAGAAGCACACTGCCTGCCAGAGACTACCTTCAACTGGGCATCTTGGTTCATATGAAGAAGCACACTGCCTGCCAGAGACAACCTTCAACTGGGCATCTTGGTTCATATGTATATATTAGTGCTGGAGGAACAGTTTATGGAGGAAATAAGGCTATCATAATAATTGCAATAGGCTGTGAAACAAAGCCTAAAACGAAGACGGTGTTTCACACACACAAACAAACACACACCACAGGTGCACACACACACACGCAGACCACGCGCACATGTGCACACACACACAGACCACGCGCACACACATGGACGCAGAGGCATGCAGTGGAAAGGCTCGAGACAGAACAGAGGCTGGAGGAAACGTTGAAACCCTACCCTTTAGAAAGCTCTGGCAGTGAGACATTAGGGGTGACGGTTGGGAAGGGTTGTCAGATGCAGTCAATCCCATACAGGTTAGAGAAACCTAATCCAGTGACAAGTGGTTCTCTCTCAATTCAATTCAATTCAATTAGCTTTATTGGCATGACAAGACATTACACATCCGTATTGCCAAAGCATCAAAACAGTCCAAGACATACTAACTACACATACTATCTAACACTGAACAATACAAAACAGCAAAGAGTAGAAACGAATGAACAGCAACCATACCTGAAAACAAAGACCCTTCTTAAATTATGAATTTAGAAGTAACAACGATGAAAGATATAACAAAATACAATTAAAAATAATAATAATAATAATTAATGGCAATGATAATAATGATGATGGAGAACAACAAATGTGATTTTATAATAATACATAATAAAGTCAATATAATAAATCTAAAAATTAAAAATTACACAACTTAAAATATTGATTCCTGTCACTCACTGTCCCTAAGACGATGGCAGGCAGCTATATATTGTCTCTCTCTCTCTCTCTCTCTCTCTTTGTCCATCACTTCAACAGCATCTCATGCATCTCATTTCATAAACGAACATGAATTTATGAATAGTTTTTCCACTATTTTAAATGGACATTTTTATTGTCATTTATGTTTATCTCTGTGCAGAAACACAGGATAATTTGTGATATGAAGCCAGGAAACATGTATGCACGGTACACGGTACATCTGTGATCTAGATTCATATAATTATGAAATTATGAAAACAAACCACGTTTGTTTGTTCCTTTGAGAGGAAGCAAACAGGCGTCTTGATGGAAACTTCTTATCGAATGTGTCACATCGGCGCAAATAACAGATCAGCAGTTTCTCAGGTTTATAAACAGCTTTGAGAAAACAGGGAGCACTCTCAGAGTTTCTGCTCTCTTTTTTCGTCAGCCTCTGATAAACGGAAAGGTCATATCTCTCCGGACGTGCCAGGGCTCTGCGAGACGTGGGCGATCGCTGGCCAGCGCAGAACAGCGGCACTGTGGGACACCGGGCGGGCACCAGCTCGCCGACCGCCAAACGCCAACCTTCGAGTCTACCGCCGTCGCTTCACCCTCAGCATTATACTTCAGGGAACACCAACAGCTTGGGACACTGTGTCAGGAAGATCATACCTGGAGAGAGAGGTGACAATCGGTCCTGCCCTGGGTGTACTCACCCCCGTGATCAGTGACGAGAAATTATCTGATTGGTCTGGTGATTAATCCACGGCCGAAAGAAAATACTCATTGGGCCCAATCAGCAGGTGGAACAAAACACACATTGACAGAATGGTGAGTTGGGGCCTTTCGGTCTACAGTGGCTGAAATGTACTGTTGGTACTGTTGTTGATACGAGCCACCTGAGGTTGGGTCAAATCTCCGCAGTGAGACCATGAGGTCTGCTACTCCACTGACCATTAGCATCAGTATAAGCCCATTATGACAATCATTATTTCCATAGCCCGTCTTCTAATTAACTATCCTTATAGATGATCTGACTGGACCACCAGTAAAAGGTTACAGTCATAAAATTCAAGGTTGGACACGCTCAGTGCGAAATGAGAGAATCAAATACAATTAGCATCTCTTTGTTAGAGCTCATAAGTATAGCTATTCAAGCTACGATTTTAACATGCCCGCTTTATCCAGGTTATGGTTTGCCAGCCGAAAGACACTGGTCTGGTCACTTTACTTACTGCGTATTCCGCTAAGGAAAGGATGGATCGGGGAAGCAGCCGCACAGAGCGGAGCGTCAGCGTGTTAAAACGGGAGAGAGTGTGACCACGCTCTGTCTACTGATAGGGCTTTATCCAGACCCCACTGCGCGCCTGTGGCCGCGTTTCCATCTCTACCCCCCGCCCGGGAGATATATCCCCTTTGAAACATCCGAAAAGATAAGGAACAGCAGGGGTCGAGAGCTCCTGTGGCTAAAGTCAAGGGATCTGGCTTCCCGTTGCCACTTTCTCCAGTCGCCCTTGGCTACATCAGCGCCACTGCAAACCCCTCTCTTTAAGGTTAGTGTGTCGAGCGGCGCTAAAAAAAAGTGCCGTCTGAACAAGTGTTTTAGTCTTGTAATGAGACTTAAAATCTTATTCCTTTCTCTCAAGTAGAAAATATTAGCTTGTTTTAAGTTACTGTTTGCTTGACAAGTGAAACTGTCTTACCCCATTGGCAAATCTGGAAATGAGTCAAACTGTTTTGGCAATATTTTTGTCTTATTTGGCAGAAAAGGAATAGAAATAAGATATGAAGTCTAAATATAAGGCTAAAACACTTGGTGAGGTTGACTTAAATTTAGTTTCTTTGCAATGAGGCTGCAAAGTCACAGAGAAGCTGGCTCCTCTCTTTCTGTTTTCAAAATGTTCAAGTGAGAATGTGTGACCCTCTGCAGGCAAACTCTGGCTTGTCAGTCTACGAAGGTCGGTGAAAAAAATAAATAAATACGAGCTGAGTGCCGGGCAGCATCTACACTTCGGCGGAGGCGCCGTAGGTACTGGCCAGTGAAAGAGACAGCGTTCCCAGGGAAGCACAAAGGACCGCCCGCTTTCTGCGTCACTCGTTGGACGGGCGTCCCACGCCATTCCGACATCCAAAACAAGGACATAAAACAGCACCTTATCAGGGCGGATGTGGAGTCAGTCGGGACACTGGGCAGATTCATGGCAGGGTCTTTAAGGTCAGCCTCTGGAGGGGGGAGGGGTGGGGTGTAGGTGTGAAAATAAGGACAGTTGTTCTTTCTGTAGGATATAGTGGGCACTGGAAGGAATGAGGCTCTGAAAGGCCTCCTTAACTGCCCTAACGTGCAGCGCATTCTTCAACTGAAATTACCATCGCAGGGCTGAATGTTCACACACAAAATGGCGGCGGGCCACTTTCATGCAAGATCACTTTTTCTCTTCTCGCGCAGCAGAACAAAGGAGAATTTCTCTCAAGCTTCAGGAGATCTCTCATATCACTGACCTAAATTGAATTGCTTTGAGGCTACGGAGAATTTTAAATATTTGTATTGCAGAGACGTTAAGCAGTTTATTGTTAAAATATTTACAATGCTGTTTAGCACTTAACTGAGGGAGTGTTGCTCCTCAGCCAAGTTGCGCCCTAGTAAAATTTTCGAATAAACCCATCTGGCAGTCTGACCATTGTTGAGATTCTTCTGTTGCATTGGCATATTGGTGATCAGAACGACCCTCGTGAAAGAAAATAGAGAGAGAGAAACAGAAAATAAGAATAAAAAGGCGTACACAGAAAGGGAACGTTTGTTAACATTTTCAGAACCCCTCTTCGTTCCTTCACTTGGCCTCTGCCAGAAGCCACGCAGCCTTCATTACCTGCATAGGAGGCCGGCAATAACAAAAAAATTTAAAAAGTACCACAATGCACCAAGCTGATGACATCACTTCAACCTATAGTCTGCCAAGGCACACTCACTTCAGAAGAGAAAAGGTTCCATTGTTTCTAAATTGAAGGCGAGATTGCAAGCAGGCAACCGCAGGAGAAGTGAGGGTTTTAAGGGGAAGCTCGCGGGAAGATCTAATGCGGTGTGTTTTATCTTTGGGCCGCTGGCTGCAGCACAGAGAGAAGCTTGGGGTTTCGCTATCTCTGTCTTTCAAGATGAATCTTCTGAGCGGGGGAGGAGAACTGGATGTTGGAACTGATAATAACTCCAAAGGTACCCTGCACTTCCCAGAAAAAAGTTTGCTGGTGCTGTATCACTGCCCCTGTGTGTGTGTACGTGTGTGTATGTGTGTGCGTGTGCGAGTTTGTACATCTGTGTATTCTCTCTTTTGAGCGGTGGGTAGGACGCTGTGCATCATCCGGAAATTTCCACCCTCACCGGCACCTCCTCTAATCCCAGGAACCCATCCAGGAAGCCACGCTGCGGAGGCGTCGCTGCGATAGACTGGAAGCTCGGTCGGGGAGCCGCTAATCTTGCGGGTCAGGAGGGCTGAGGAGGGTGCAGTGAGAGGGCGGGGGTGTGCTGAGTCACATCAGATCACACAGTCACACTGACACTGGCATCTCTCCCCAAACACGGGGTACGGCCAAAGCCCTCTCGATGTAGCACATGTGACTGCTGCTCTGTGCAGACTGGGGGAAAGCCAGTGCTTGTCAAGACTGGCCGAGCTGCGCTCGCAGACCTCTTTAATCAGCACCGGGCCCTTCTGAGAACGAGAGACGTTCCGCGCCTTATACTGCCAAACGACATCCGAGAATCAAGAAGGGGGGGAAATAAATCAACGTGACGTGAAACAGGAGTGGGTTTTCTCACCTTACGCGTTAGCCTGACATCATGAATAACCCACGCGGGGCGAACGTGTTCCAGAACGTTTCCCGCGTGATTAGGCCTTTAAAGGCTCAGACAGAGAGGATATTTATCTGAGCGCGAGTTCAGCGCGGATTCTGCGGAGAACCTGGCATGGAGTCTTGCAGCGCTGGCATCTGGCTCCACTGCAGGAGATCACTTGTGGATGAGAAATGATTAAATTTTTCCAGATTTTTCCTCCCGTCCTGCCGAGACCGTGCGAGCGTGTGTGTATCAGGTCAATGATTACATAGAGTAGGGTACGCCCTGGCACACACTTCCTCCTCTCACTCTTATTCTAAGGCAGGGGTAGGCAACCCTGGTCCTGGAGAGCTTTTTTTATTTTTCACCTTAAATACGACAACTACTTAGACCAAAGAAGGTGACTGCTGTATCAATTTAGTGACGAGTAACAACAAAAACCAGCAGACCCCACGGCTCTCAAGGACCAGGGTTGCCTACCCCTGTTCTACGGGCACACCCTGGCACCCATGTCCACATCTCACTCTAATTCAAAGGTCAAAGGGCACGCCCTTGCACCCGCTTCCTCCTCCAGCAGACAGCCGCTTTTCCCCTGGAATCTGCAGTCTGCCTGCCCAGTCACTGCATCGTGGTCACTGCACAGGCGAACACAGGCGTCTGACTGAACGATCGTGACAGAGTCGCTCTCGAAAAACCCATGCTGACTGAAACTTTGTGAGCAGGGCAGTAGCCAATAGCAGTCCTCCCTGGGGACTTGAGCAGGGGTGTCCAATCTGAACAGGGCCAATGTGGGAGCAGTTTTTTGATTTAGCCTAGCACTACGATGCTTGATTCAAATAATTAGCTAATGATGGTCTTCAATCAAGACCTTCATAAGTAGAATCAGGTGTCTTAGCGCCGGCCCTTCACGGATAGGATTGAACACCCTTGGACTAGAGGCTACACTATGCAGTAGTTCAGATTCATGGGTGAAGCTCTGCACTAAGAACAAGTGCAGGGGCAGGTTGACTGTATAGTGATGTAAGCGGCAGCTGGCTGCACTGGTAAGAGAGCAATCTCTCCCAAACTGAGAGGACGTCATGGCGCAGTTACGGCCGCGTGTTTCAGATTTCCCAGACGAATGGGGGTTTAGAAATGTGAGGGGGACTTGAAGAGCAGCTCGAACGGCAGCGAACAGGAGCCTGCGAGGGTCTGAGAGAAGGCGCGCCGGCGAGCAGGAGAGAGCTGCCTTCTGACTGGCCCCGGCTGCGGCTGCGGCGGGAATCGGCGGCGTAAAAGTGCAGCAAGACGGCACCCTGCCGGAGAGCGAGAGCAAGGAGGCAAGGCCTCGTTACTGCCCTCAACTGCCTTTTCCACGCCGATGCATCCGCCACATTTGCATCGAGTTTTAATCAGAGCTGTGGGGGGGGGGGGGGGGCCTTGCAGTCAGAAATGCTCCCTGCTGCAAACATTCTGCACGCTTTAACACACCGTTTGCTGTTCAATCGGCCGATATTCCCAACCACAAGAGCCTCCGGATTTAGGGGCGTGTCCACAGCGTGTAAGAACAGAAGCAGGACTGGAGGTGAGGGTGGAGAATCGTGAGCTGGTAGTAAAATTAGACAATGCCAGAAGGTTCTGCTGTTCAGATGATAGGAACCCAGTGAGCTTCACATCGGTCATAATAATGGAGGGGTTCAGGCCCACTGAACCCCCTTACAGTATCTCTATATCTCCCTGTAGGTGTCAGGGAAGATATAATCTATTCTGCCCGGCAAACAACATTTTGGTCGTGCAATAAAACATTTCAGATCATATTACAGCCTTATCATGTAACGGCACAATCCTACTGTAGGAAGGGTCGAAATAACCACAGCACACATCACGTCAATCTGGCTCTCTGATATCATGTTTGCTATCTAATCTCTGCGCATAGCTTTTCTCCTGCAAAGCTTGAAGGGAATTCTGGGAATATTCCAGCAATGGCAACTGATTTTCCACAAGTGCTGTTTGTGGTCACTGCAAGTCTCAGGAAAGAACCTGTCTGTTGGATTATTATGCTTACGAACTGACTCATTTAATTGTGCCGATTGCCTGGTGATTCAATGACAGGGTGATTTCCAAATCATTATTTCTCAATTAACTACATGTCCCAGAAGAAAGTGGTTCATATCAAAAATATGTAATGTTTTTTTCCCTTATTATTTTTATGATATTTTCTGGCGTTGGCAGTTTTTGTTTTTGTGTCATCATGCAGTCTGTTAATCTGTCTTTTAATTGATTATTAAGGTCATTGTACATTTCAGAAGCGATGTTCCCTTGGAGCTGGCTCTGTAACTTAGTAACTTAGTCCAAATCAAACAAAAGAGTCTGACAGTTCGGCTAGAAGTTGTTCTCTCTTTGCGGATTTTGGGAAGATTTAGTTAAACAGAACAGACGGAATATTCAGAGCTGCTTCTCCGGGAGCATGACTGATTGGCTCACTCGACACAAACTGATTTCACAACATTTTCTGTCACTTCCAAGTGTTTGTTAAAACAGTCTCTACATTACCTCTGATGTAAATACATTTCTTGCCACATTAAGCACCCTTTATTTAAAGTCCCAGGCCCACTTTATCACATGTTGTTTGCATCTTGCAACTGGGAGCCATCTCTAAAATCATGGCTGGGCCCTATTCCTAAAAAACCTGCCGCAGTGCATGCTGAGTATTCACGCCTCGATCTCGCCTCACCACGGACACCACCAGGAAAGTAGGGGGGTGGGTTTCCTAAGATTCCACTCCAGGGTACGTCTCATTTAAACCACCAGAACCCATAAACATAATTAAACAACCTAAGAATAGGCTGTTATGAATGCGTTTCATCACCCCCTGCCCCCTAGATGATCCAAGCCCTGTGGCACTCCTGATGACTTTCCAGCAGGAAGGAGGCATACAGAACAGCTGGTGTTTTCTTTCTGGTGATGGGCGGAGTTTTCCATTGGGATATGCGACACGTCAGACCAGTGTAGAGAGAGATTGGTGTACCCTCAGCAAAAAAAACTTTGAGAAGTGGAATATTCTGCAATATATTGTATGCATGTGGATATTCAGGAAAATATAGTACTATAAAGATTTCAGCGCAGTGTAATAATTAGCATACTCTAGAATATATTGCGAAATCTTGCAATATATGCTCTGATATTGGTAATGTCAGTTCACCCATAACAAAATAATAACAAAATGTCCACCCATTCCGTGCATATCATAAAAAGTCCACACTGCTTTATTGCAGGTACAGGAATAAAAAGAGGGAAAAAGATGGAGACACAATGCCCGCCCACTAGCCCCCCCCCCCCCCCCAAACATTACACATGACCCTATGAGTGGCGTGGGTGGGGCTTAATTCAGGGCCAGCCAAAACTAAGCCATCAATCACTCTGTCAGACAGATGAATCACATGGTAATTTATGCACTGAGTCACCCCGACTAGCTGCATAGAAGAGTTCAGTGGGGAGACGGCACATGAATGCTTTAGATTAACACCTGTAATATTGATAGCTGCAATCAGTAAAATCGGAAACCCTGCTGCATTACATTATGAATCGGTTAATAAAAGCAGTTCGGATCTCGTTAATGATTCGAGCTGAACGGACATGAACTGTGAAATTTAATGCAGGGGCCTCTGTGCTCGTACATTCATTGAATCTGATTTTGAAGTCATTACAGCCTTCGGGCATATTTAACATCGTGAGATAATGGCAGCGATTTGCTAGCAGTAGGAGTATTTGCGGTGGGCCGAGAGCGGACGAGACGTACAGCGCATCCAGACAGCCCAGGAGGATGAGTCTGTGGGCGGTGTGTGTGTGTGTGTGTGTGTGTGTGTGTGTGTGTGTGTGTGCGCCCGCTTTTACTGCGGCAGGGGCCGGGAGAACGCTGGCTGTTTCCCCATCAGCACTTCTGTTTTCCCCCGCCGCTCATTGCCAACAAAGGGAAAAAAATTTCACAGTAGAGCATTACTTCGTAATTTGTGTTTGTCCTGAGCCCAAACTGTGCTAAAAATAATCACGATTTTACTTAGAATTTTGCCTCTCGAGCTTCCGTTTTGGTCTTCGGTTTCCGCGGATTCGTGGTCTGTCCCGAGCAAGATTTACGGCAGATTTGCGATATCTTTACAATACGGAAAAAGCGGCCGTGCTGGCAGACTGTGGGCGTCCTGGCAGGAGACAGCCCCGGCATTAAACTGCATGATGCTCTCTGAAGCAGAGATGAAGGATTGTTGGCACCCCTGTTACACACTACACTACGGTGCGTCCGTCCACCACAAAGCAAGAATACCAGGAGAAGTGTTCAGCTGAGGAGTCTGACTGACTTGCATGACTGACGGACTAGTGATCAAAGCACTAGTCTACAGTAGCAGGATGGGGAAACCCTGTCTTTTCACTCTGCTGCCTTGTGGTACATGTGCAATCCTTCAATCTCTCTCTATATCTATATCTCTGTGTGTGTGTGTGTGTGTGTGTGTGTGTGTGTGTGTGTGTGTGTGTGTGTGTGTGTGTGTGTGTGTGTGTGTGTGTGTGTGTGTGTGTGTGTGTGTGTGTGTGTGTGTGTGTGTGTGTGTGTGTGTGTGTTTGTCTGTGCTGTATTTACACACAGCTAGTAGTTTACATACCATCTACTGACACAGTTTTAAAAACATTTACCGAGGTAATTAAAAGTGTCTTGATCAAGCTAGCGATGTTTTGATTGAAACCCTCAACCTTCTGTTGAGAACTCAGTTCCTGTATATCACATTCATACGGCTCATAAGGCCCTAGTTTTCCGTTTATTTTTTGACGATGATGATGGATTTATATGGCACCTTCCACAATCTCAAAGTAATTTACAGTGAGGATTAATTCAGCTGCCACCAGGGCGCGTAGAGTCCACCTGGGTAATGCACGGCAGCCATTTTGCACCAGAAGGAAAGAGACGGAGGAAAAGTTATTACGCCAATTAAACTAAGGGATGATTAGGTGGCCAGATTGAGACAGATTTGGTTTGGAATTCAGCCAGCACACTGGAGATACCCCCCATTTTCATTGTGATAAGCGCCACGGGATCTTTAATGACCACAGTGAGTCAGGACCCTGGTTTTACGTCTCACCCAGAAGACTGATATGGCTATCAGCTGCACTGTTTGAGGGTCTGCAGGGGCTAAGATGGATTGTCATTTGGTCCACAGGCTTTATTTTTGTTGCATTTGTACAGACACCCTGCCAGATGTCAGCAGGAACGCTTTCCCAAGCAAAACATGGACCATTAGCTCACAAAAGTCTCTCCGTGAGCAGAGAATCCGAATTAGGCAGGGCCCTGAGACTCGATCAACATGAGCTCTAATGAGGACTGAAGATACTGGCCATCAGAGAGGACGACCTGGACAATTTACGTAGCTCTCAGAAGAAGGAATAAGTACACACATTTGGATTATCATATTCTTATTTTTCAAATGTCCTAATTTTTTGTTGTTTTTCTTCAAACATTGCACAAAAAGTGCTTTTTAAAAATTTATTATGCACCTTATTTTCCAAGTTTTTCCCCAATTTCGGAACATTCACATTTGATTTAACATGTTTCTTTTCATTATACTTTACTCCAACATAACCAAATTCAATACTATATTATTCTCTCTCTCACACACGACACAAATCTAACACGCTGTGGCCACTGAATATAACATTCGGCTCATAATGTTGCTCGGTGGCGCCCTCGGGCCTGAACAGGCCACAGAGGGAATGAAAACAGTCAGCTGTGTGAGACGATCCCCGTCTTAGAACCCACTGACATCAACAATAACAAAATGCCAACGGAGCAACACAGCTGGGCAGAAGAGGGGGCTGGAAAAGCTCCCAGGGTGGGTTCTACATACCAAGCTGAATCTCCACCAAAATTAATTCTCCAACGAGGCCGGCCTAATGTCGTCAGCAGGCATCCATCATTGCTGCACTGCTAGCCGTGCCAAGGCAGACTCCGCATTCATTACAGTGAGGCCTGTGGAACTGTGTCAGAACACGGAGAGGCATCAGCATGCAGGACCCGTGCACAGCTACGAGCACCACGCTGTGATATGCGCTCCAGCCCCCCTGGCTCTGGCCACAGGGGGGTTTCACTGGTACAGCTAGCGCAACTTAACATATTATTAACACTGAGGTTTTTTCCTGTTTGGTTTTGTTTAGTTTTTGGCTGACATTTAAGATCCAAGAGACAACAGATTGCGTTTTTATAGAAATTATGACGTATTTTATAGCCTGTAGTCACTGCTCAGATTTGACATATCTGCTTTTGTTTTTCACAGAAAATTGTAATCAGTCCATTAGGAATAAGGTCAAATCAGCAGAAAATTTAAAGAACAGTCTTGTAGCTGCATTGTGCGTCATGACCTGTTAGTGATTAAAGTTTTTACAAGGTTGCCTTTCCCTCTAGAGAACTTGAGTAATCAATTTACTAGTTTCTACTACACACGCCCACACACAAACCTACACACACTCCCGCATGCACGCACACACACACGCACTCACTCACGCACACATGCACGCACGCACGCACACACACGCGCACGTACACACGCACACACACACAAACCCGCACGCACACACACACATACACCGCATAGGCCTGTGGGATTTAATGGTTCAATTAACACAAAAAAAGTAGGGTGGTCTTCCTGGGCCTCCGTGGACACCATGGCGATAATGGTGATGGTGGTGGTAAAGGCCTGGTGCCCTCCCAGCTGTTTTACTTTCGTCCATAAAACCAAAATGACATTGGCCACAGCCGTTTGTATTCTACTGTATTGCTTTCTTTATTATGTTGTTTTCTGTGCTTTTTATTGCTTTTATTGCAACGGCAATTTCACCTAGCTTTTGTTATTTTAGCGCACTAGTGCTGGTGGAGTTTTTTGGTGGCAGTGTTTACACTCGTTGACCCAGCTCTTCAAAAGATATTCTGGAAGGGGAAAAGAAGTGGTGGGTAATGACGGAAAATGAAGGACGGGGTAATGATTTCAAATCACTCGGGGAAGCGCTAAACTCGCATTGCCCTCAGAGTTGGACCCAAATTCTGGTTGACTGAGGGTGTGAGCAAGACTCCGCACCAAGCCAGTTAGGGATTCGCCACATTGTGGGAACGTGGGCTGGGAATGTCCGAGCCTGGCAGCCGTTGGAAGAAGCACTGGAGCCGGGAACGGCCGGGCCCTTCCGCCCCACCACCGAGCTCAGAGGACCGGGAAGGCAAAGGCAAAGGCTGTATTCCACACACATTTCTATTTGATTGGTCCAGCGAGGACCCGGTGACATCACAGCCTGATTAGATGTTTTCCCTGCTGCCCTATGCTGTGCCTCTCTAAAAAAATAGTTTAATAATTGCAGGGAAGGAGGTGGAGGTTAATTTGGGGTGCGGTAGTTCCGTCTAGTTCCATCTTCTTAAATGGAAGACAGACTATGGGTGGTAGTCAATGGGGGGTTGTTTGCTAGATAGTAATGCATGACTCTTTGGGGGGGCTCTTGTTGAGGGTCCTGGTGGGTGGTCTTGCCCCATCCAATCCAGACACACTCTCCTATCCTGGCCTTTTGTAGACCCGGCTATTTTTACTTACACAAAACCTTAGGGCTCCATACAGCCATTTGGCTATTGTCATGGGAACGGTAAATGCGCCCATTTCCCCAACACAATGAAAATGCAATAAAACAGGATGCTGCGAGATGGCGTTTCTGAGAAACTTTTCCCACTCAGATCAGTTTAAAAGTTTGTGTACTTGTGTCCAGGGTCAGGATTAAGTTCGCTTGTGCTGAATCAGCACTTTGGGAGGGGACAATGAACTCAAGGTTCAAGGTTCTCAAATCAATGGATCTGTCTTTCTCTTAACATGTTCTAATTGGGTGCCTGGCAGATGTGGAGCCCTATATCATCCATGATAAGGAGCGCTGATGTGTGATCCCAAAATGAGGGCCATCTCCTGCTCCAGGTGGCATGAGAGGCCCTGTAAGCCTGACAGGTGCAGTCCTGTCCTCCCCGTCCAGGTGACACAGGAGAAAGAGCTCTCTCAAATACCGGCTGGGGTGCCCCCCCACCCCCCCACCACCACCACTCCGTCACATGAAAAACTGTAGACACCACTGTCTTTACCGCCAACCATGTGGGAGACTAGCCTTGTGGCTCACGGTCCATCCGCAAACCCCCATTCCTGCAGAGCAAACTCAAATCCAGGAGGGGTGCTGTGTTTTCTGGTTTATGATGCGTTCCTGCACTTAAGCCCTTAATTTAAGTCATTGATTGGCTAAAATGTCTGCACCCCTTGTTTCCAAGGTCTAAATTGGCTGCTGGTAGAAACTAAATCACAAAATCCAGCAGAGACTGCAGCCTCCAGGACCGGAGTTTGAGACCTCTTAGAAGCACATTGATGACTGTTGATAGGAGTAGAAGAACAACGTTCTGACCACAGCTGAGGACTTCCAGACAGAGACTACCAGATGCACAAGACGGCACTCTGGTCTTTGTTGAGCTTTCATCCTTTAATGGACCATTTAAAACAGAGAAAAATATAAAAAGGTATTATATACTGTAAATGACTTGCAAAGTATGAATTATACCGACACAAAGTATGAATTATACCGACAAACTGTGCATTTGTTTCTTTTATTTATAAAGTTTGGTGTGTTCATTTTGGTGATTGTTTCAATGTTAAGGACATTTGTCCAAAACTTGCATTTAATTGTGTCAAAGTTAAGGACAAATGTTGACTGAATTCTAGCCATAGTACTGTAAATACTACTAATAGAAATAATCGCTGTGTTAAGCCTGGAAAAGGGTCTTTGTCCTTTTAGAAATAGACCATATGTGAGAAAGATCACCAACTGGTTACATCACACAGCAACTGCAAAACTAATTAAATATGAGTGCTGAAAATTTATCTCTGATGTCGCAATATGAATTCCATTACTTTCAGTCAGAGCAGACCAACAGACCTAATAGCTAAAATCAAAAGTTTTCACATAAAAGGCAGGTCAATTTGTTAGATATGTGAGTAAGGTTCTGTAGGAAAGATTTCTCAAAAGCCTGCTTATTTAGCTTCTAGAGCTTAAGCGCACACTGCACAGTCTAACACAATGCCTGTGGTCGTATTCATAAAACATTAATGTCGGGGTTTAGTACACCATCTGCTTTTTTTCCCCTCTTTTTTTCTTTGTGTTCTCGTCCAGAGGAAACTCACTTAATGTCAGTCCCTCTCGTACCCTGGAGTTAGCATTCGGTCAGGTTACGTTCCACTTCACTTCTTTGTGATGTTCTCCAGAAAGGAGGAAAGACAGAAGAAAGCAGGTGTTGGCTGAGTATGGTCGTAAAAGGTTTTATGAATATTTCTCCGGGCCTCTTCAGTGAGTCGCTAACGCATGCTCTCAGATTGCACCCGCTATTTAGCCTACGTTTTAAACCTCGCCATTTAGCAGAAGCTCATATTCAGAGTCCGCTTTGAGTTCCCAGTTCCCATTATGCTACACTGCCACCTCTATTCGTTAAAAAGCATTGCTGACTACAGTTCCATCTGAGCTTTTTCACGCATAGTCAAAACCTTGTCTGTTGGAGAGGTTTTGGCTATGCGTAAAATTCAAGAGTGCATGATCTCTGACCCCCAAGACTGCTGGGTTTTTTTAGCCTCTGACCTCTGACAGAGGGGGGCCCCTGCCTCCATCCCTGGCCCTCAGGGGCCGGGCAAAATGAGCAGTCGGATGAAAACGCTCAATCCCAGAGACGGCGTGAAATAAATTAACTGTTTAATATTGTGCACCCGAATGAAATCCAATTGATGCCTCAAATATTTGGACCATTTCTGACTTGACATTTTGCAATTGAAAGATCAGGATCCCGACATAAAGTCCATACCGCAATGAGCACCGCAGTAGCCACACATTTGCTGACCCGCAGTGACAGCAACCTCTTTGAAAACAAATTCAATCACCTGCCAATAATAAATGCAATATCCACAGTCCTTACATAAAGTCAGGTTTATGAGCTCACATTATAGCGGGCCAGGATTGGCTGATGGGTTGGGAGCCTCAGTAAGGCTCTTTCCTGAGCTGGCCTGACCAGCTATGCGACCTACGTTCTGCTCATATGCACCCACCTCACTGTTCAACGGGCTCGTAAAGACAACGCAAAACCGGGAAAAAAAACAGCAAACCTTTATTTTATAAACCGCAAAAGAATAAAAGCGAGGGACAAGCAGGAATGCTGAAACCAACAGCAATCAGGTGCAAGTTGAAAAAAAGCCTGAATTCAGTCAACCTTATGTTGACATACAAACACACAAGCTTTAACTTTTTTTTTTTTTTTTTCAAAAGAAAACTAAATTAAAAAAAATAAATAAATAAATTAGAACCTGAGTTAGTAGTATTTACTTGTTGGTCACAACTTAACTTCATAAACCAATGACGAAAACTAACCTAAGGCTTGCATTTATTTTCGAGTGAGACTAAAAGACAAATATTTACAGCATCTAGGCCAAGCCTACACATTGCTGCAGACCGGCTCCGAAGCAGCACAATGCCTCCCTGTGTTCTGAAACAAGCACAGAGTGCAACTAACACACCGTAACAAAAGGTGAAAACAATAAACAAGGCCCGCCGGGCAGACAGCGGATCGGAGATCCCTTTTCCTGTTCGTAGGCCCCAGGCCGAACGCCGGCTCCGCTAAAATCAGCGGATTAGGAAGCAAAAACTGATTTTTATCTGCGCCTCTTTTGAAAACGCCCCTGGAAGGGTTTGACCCAAGTTGCCATTGCGGGAATCCAATAAAAAACTAACTGTATCTGTTATCTGTTAAACTATCCTTTAAAGATCCCTTAATTTGAGTTTCCTCTTTTATTAATAGACACTTAACAGGCCTCTCCTTGCTGTACAAGCCAGAAACATTCAGGATAGCATCAAATAAAAATAAACTAAAACTGGACAGAGATTAATGTGAGTTTTGTCAGATTCTATCATTCTATTTGTTTCACAGTTCTCAGACTGCATCAGCAGAGCTCTGATCAGCTGTGCGTTTGGACATGCAGGATTACACATAACACATGACAAATAAGTCAGTCCTTTCCTCTTTATACATTATTTGGAATCGTCAGTTATTACGAAGAGCAAAGCTGCTGAATCACATGAGAGGGGCATATCACTTAATGACGGTAATGTGGGCATCTGCAAAATTAAAGCCACCAACCTGGAGGGAGGAGGATTATGGCTTGATCTTGAGGCCGAGGCTCAAACTTGTGACTAGTACACGACTATAGAGTGAGTGCCTTTACCTGGTGAGTGACTCACAAATGTGTATGTGACCTATTTAATTACCACAAAGGTTTAATGTGATGATTGACTCCGCCCTCTCAGACGACCCTGCCCCGAGCCCCCTGCCCAGCACACCGTGGTAACCCGCCACTCACTGAGATGTCCCTCTGCACTTTCTCGTAGGTCAGGCGGCGTCCGCGGCCCCGCTGGGCATTCCCGGGGGACAGCTGGAAGGCGTAGTCTACGCCTGGTCGTCCCACTCCAGTCAGGGCCCGCTGCAGCTCCTTCACATAGGTCTCCTTCCTCATCTCCAGCTCCTCTGCCTCCTGCTGCACCTCTTCCTCTGAAACTACACCCAACAAAGAGCCCGCGGTGAATGACAAACCATAGCTACTACCCCACGCCCCAACACACACTGCCCCACACCCAACACACACTACCCCACGCCCCAACTCACACTACCCCACACCCAACACACACTACACCACACCCAACACACACAACCCCACGCCCCAACACACACTACACCACGCCCCAACTCACACTACCCCACGCCCCAACTCACACTACCCCACGCCCGAACTCACACTACCCCACACCCCAACTCACACTACCCCACACCCCAACTCACACTACCCCACGCCCCAACTCACACTACCCCACACCCAACACACACGACCCCACGCCCCAACACACACTACCCCACACCCAACACACACTACCCCACGCCCCAACTCACACTACCCCACACCCAACACACACTACGCCACGCCCAACACACACTACCCCACGCCCCAACACACACTACCCCACACCCAACACACACTACCCCACGCCCCAACTCACACTACCCCACACCCAACACACACTACCCCACGCCCAACACACACGACCCCACGCCCCAACACACACTACCCCACACCCAACACACACTACCCCACGCCCCAACTCACACTACCCCAAGCCCAACACACACGACCCCACGCCCCAACACACACTACCCCACACCCAACACACACTACCCCACGCCCCAACTCACACTACCCCACGCCCAACACACACGACCCCACGCCCCAACACACACTACACCACACCCAACACACACAACCCCACGCCCCAACACACACTACCCCACGCCCCAACTCACACTACCCCACGCCCCAACTCACACTACCCCACGCCCGAACTCACACTACCCCACGCCCCAACTCACACTACCCCACGCCCCAACTCACACTACCCCACGCCCCAACTCACACTACCCCACGCCCCAACTCACACTACCCCACGCCCCAACTCACACTACCCCACGCCCGAACTCACACTACCCCACGCCCGAACTCACACTACCCCACACCCCAACTCACACTACCCCACGCCCCAACTCACACTACCCCACACCCAACACACACGACCCCACGCCCCAACACACACTACCCCACACCCAACACACACTACCCCACGCCCCAACTCACACTACCCCACACCCAACACACACTACGCCACGCCCAACACACACTACCCCACGCCCCAACACACACTACCCCACACCCAACACACACTACCCCACGCCCCAACTCACACTACCCCACACCCAACACACACTACCCCACGCCCAACACACACGACCCCACGCCCCAACACACACTACCCCACACCCAACACACACTACCCCACGCCCCAACTCACACTACCCCAAACCCAACACACACGACCCCACGCCCCAACACACACTACCCCACACCCAACACACACTACCCCACGCCCCAACTCACACTACCCCACGCCCAACACACACGACCCCACGCCCCAACACACACTACCCCACACCCAACACACACTACCCCACGCCCCAACTCACAATACCCCACACCCAGCACACACTACCCCACGCCCCAACTCACACTACCCCACACCCAACACACACTACCCCACGCCCAACACACACAACCCCACGCCCCAACACACACTACCCCACACCCAACACACACTACCCCACACCCAACACACACTACCCCACGCCCCAACTCACACTACCCCACACCCAACACACACTACCCCACGCCCAACACACACGACCCCACGCCCCAACACACACTACCCCACACCCAACACACACTACCCCACGCCCAACACACACTACCCCACACCCAACACACACTACCCCACGCCCCAACTCACACTACCCCACGTCCCACACACTACCCCACGCCCCAACTCACACTACCCCACACCCAACACACACTACCCCACGCCCAACACACACGACCCCACGCCCCAACACACACTACCGCACACCCAACACACACTACCCCACGCCCCAACTCACACTACCCCACGCCCAACACACACGACCCCACGCCCCAACTCACACTACCCCACACCCAACACACACTACCCCACGCCCCAACTCACACTACCCCACACCCAACACACACTACACCCAACACACACAACCCCACGCCCCAACACACACTACACCACACCCCAACTCACACTACCCCACACCCAACACACACTACCCCACACCCAACACACACTACCCCACACCCAACACACACAACCCCATGCCCCAACACACACTACACCACACCCAACACACACTACACCACACCCAACACACAGTAACCCACGCCCCAACTCACACTACCCCACACCCAACACACACTACACCACACCCAACACACACAACCCCACGCCCAAACACACACTACACCACACCCCAACTCACACTACCCCACACCCAACCCCACACCCAACACACACAACCCCATGCCCCAACACACACTACACCACACCCAACACACAGTAACCCACACCCCAACACACACGACCCCACGCCCCAACACACACTACCCCACACCCAACACACACTACCCCACGCCCAACACACACTACCCCACACCCAACACACACTACCCCACGCCCAACACACACTACACCACACCCAACACACACTACCCCACGCCCCAACACAAACTACCCCACACCAAACACACACTACACCACACCCAACATACACAACCCCATGCCCCAACACACACTACCCCACGCCCAACACACACTACCCCACACCCAACACACACTACCCCACGCCCAACACACACTACACCACACCCAACACACATTACCCCACGCCCCAACACACACTACCTCACACCCAACACACACAACCCCACGCCCCAACACACACCACCCCACACCCAACACACAGTAACCCACACCCCAACACACACGACCCCACGCCCCAACACACACTACCCCACACCCAACACACACTACCCCACGCCCAACACACACTACCCCACACCCAACACACACTACCCCACGCCCAACACACACTACCCCACGCCCAACACACACTACACCACACCCAACACACACTACCCCACACCCAACACACACTACCCCACACCCAACACACACTACCCCACGCCCAACACACACTACACCACACCCAACACACATTACCCCACGCCCCAACACACACTACACCACACCCAACACACACTACCCCACGCCCCAACTCACACTACCCCACACCCAACACACACTACACCCAACACACACAACCCCACGCCCCAACACACACTACACCACACCCCAACGCACACTACCCCACACCCAACACACACTACCCCACACCCAACACACACTACCCCACACCCAACACACACAACCCCATGCCCCAACACACACTACACCACACCCAACACACACTACACCACACCCAACACACAGTAACCCACGCCCCAACTCACACTACCCCACACCCAACACACACTACACCACACCCAACACACACAACCCCACGCCCCAACACACACTACACCACACTCCAACTCACACTACCCCACACCCAACACACACAACCCCATGCCCCAACACACACTACACCACACCCAACACACAGTAACCCACACCCCAACACACACGACCCCACGCCCCAACACACACTACCCCACACCCAACACACACTACCCCACGCCCAACACACACTACCCCACACCCAACACACACTACCCCACGCCCAACACACACTACACCACACCCAACACACACTACCCCACGCCCCAACACAAACTACCCCACACCAAACACACACTACACCACACCCAACATACACAACCCCACGCCCCAACACACACTACCCCACGTCCAACACACACTACCCCACACCCAACACACACTACCCCACGCCCAACACACACTACACCACACCCAACACACATTACCCCACGCCCTAACACACACTACCTCACACCCAACACACACAACCCCACGCCCCAACACACACCACCCCACACCCAACACACAGTAACCCACACCCCAACACACACGACCCCACGCCCCAACACACACTACCCCACACCCAACACACACTACCCCACGCCCAACACACACTACCCCACACCAAACACACACTACACCACACCCAACATACACAACCCCACGCCCCAACACACACTACCCCACGCCCAACACACACTACCCCACACCCAACACACACTACCCCACGCCCAACACACACTACACCACACCCAACACACATTACCCCACGCCCCAACACACACTACCTCACACCCAACACACACAACCCCACGCCCCAACACACAATACCCCACGCCCAACACACACCACCCCACACCCAACACACACTACCCCGCGCCCAACACACACTACACCACACCCAACACACAGTAACCCACGCCCCAACACACACTACTCTATACTCAACACACACTACCCCACACCAAACACACACTACACCACGCCCAAACACACACTACCCCACACCCCACACACACTACCCCACACACAACCCATGCCCCAACACACACTACACCACACCCAACACACACTACCCCACACCCAACACACACTACCCCACACCCAACACACACTACCCCCCGCCCCAACACACACTACCCCACACCCAACACACACTACCCCCTGCCCCAACACACACTACCCCACACCCAACACACACTACCCCACACCCCAACACACACTACACCACACCCAACACACACTACTCTATACTCAACACACACTACCCCACGCCCCAACACACACTACCCCACACCAAACACACACTACACCACACCCAACATACAGTAACCCACACCCCAACACACACGACCCCACGCCCCAACACACACTACCCCACACCCAACACACACTACCCCACGCCCAACACACACTACCCCACACCCAACACACACTACCCCATGCCCAACACACACTACACCACACCCAACACACACTACCCCACGCCCCAACACAAACTACCCCACACCAAACACACACTACACCACACCCAACATACACAACCCCACGCCCCAACACACACTACCCCACGCCCAACACACACTACCCCACACCCAACACACACTACCCCACGCCCAACACACACTACACCACACCCAACACACATCACCCCACGCCCCAACACACACTACCTCACACCCAACACACACAACCCCACGCCCCAACACACACCACCCCACACCCAACACACAGTAACCCACACCCCAACACACACGACTCCACGCCCCAACACACACTACCCCACACCCAACACACACTACCCCACGCCCAACACACACTACCCCACACCCAACACACACTACCCCACGCCCAACACACACTACACCACACCCAACACACACTACCCCACACCCAACACACACTACCCCACACCCAACACACACTACCCCACGCCCAACACACACTACACCACACCCAACACACATTACCCCACGCCCCAACACACACTACACCACACCCAACACACACTACCCCACGCCCCAACTCACACTACCCCACACCCAACACACACTACACCCAACACACACAACCCCACGCCCCAACACACACTACACCACACCCCAACTCACACTACCCCACACCCAACACACACTACCCCACACCCAACACACACTACCCCACACCCAACACACACAACCCCATGCCCCAACACACACTACACCACACCCAACACACAGTAACCCACGCCCCAACACACACTACACCACACCCAACACACACAACCCCACGCCCCAACACACACTACACCACACCCCAACTCACACTACCCCACACCCAACCCACACTACCCCACACCCAACACACACAACCCCATGCCCCAACACACACTACACCACACCCAACACACAGTAACCCACACCCCAACACACACGACCCCATGCCCCAACACACACTACCCCACACCCAACACACACTACCCCACGCCCAACACACACTACCCCACACCCAACACACACTACCCCACGCCCAACACACACTACACCACACCCAACACACACTACCCCACGCCCCAACACAAACTACCCCACACCAAACACACACTACACCACACCCAACATACACAACCCCACGCCCCAACACACACTACCCCACGTCCAACACACACTACCCCACACCCAACACACACTACCCCACGCCCAACACACACTACACCACACCCAACACACATTACCCCACGCCCCAACACACACTACCTCACACCCAACACACACAACCCCACGCCCCAACACACACCACCCCACACCCAACACACAGTAACCCACACCCCAACACACACGACCCCACGCCCCAACACACACTACCCCACACCCAACACACACTACCCCACGCCCAACACACACTACCCCACACCCAACACACACTACCCCACGCCCAACACACACTACACCACACCCAACACACACTACCCCACGCCCCAACACACACTACCCCACACCAAACACACACTACACCACACCCAACATACACAACCCCACGCCCCAACACACACTACCCCACGCCCAACACACACTACCCCACACCCAACACACACTACCCCACGCCCAACACACACTACACCACACCCAACACACATTACCCCACGCCCCAACACACACTACCTCACACCCAACACACACAACCCCACACCCCAACACACAATACCCCACGCCCAACACACACCACCCCACACCCAACACACACTACCCCGCGCCCAACACACACTACACCACACCCAACACACAGTAACCCACGCCCCAACACACACTACTCTATACTCAACACACACTACCCCACACCAAACACACACTACACCACGCCCAAACACACACTACCCCACACCCAACACACACTACCCCACACCCAACACACACTACCCCACGCCCAACACACACTACACCACACCCAACACACACTACCCCACGCCCAATACACACTACCCAACACACACTACCCCACGCCCAACTCACACTACCCCACACCCAACACACACTACCCCACACCCCAACACACACGACCCCACGCCCAACACACACTACACCACACCAAACACACACTACCCCATGCCCCAACACACACTACCCCACACCAAACACACACTACACCACACCCAACATACACGACCCCACGCCCAACACACACTACACCACACCAAACACACACTACCCCATGCCCCAACACACACTACCCCACACCAAACACACACTACACCACACCCAACATACACAACCCCACGCCCCAACACACACTACCCCACGCCCAACACACACTACCCCACGCCCAACACACACTACCCCACGCCCAACACACACTACACCACACCCAACACACATTACCCCACGCCCCAACACACACTACCTCACACCCAACCCCACACCCAACACACACAACCCCACGCCCCAACACACAATACCCCACGCCCAACACACACCACCCCACACCCAACACACACTACCCCGCGCCCAACACACAGTAACCCACACCCCAACACACACTACTCTATACTCAACACACACTACCCCACACCAAACACACACTACACCACGCCCAAACACACACTACCCCACACCCCACACACAACCCCATGCCCCAACACACACTACACCACACCCAACACACAATTCCCCCACGCCCAACACACACTACCCCACACCCAACACACACTACCCCACACCCCAACACACACTACACCACACCCAACACACACTACTCTATACTCAACACACACTACCCCACACCAAACACACACTACACCACACCCAACACACACTACTCTATACTCAACACACACTACCCCACACCAAACACACACTACCCCACACACAACCCCATGCCCCAACACACACTACACCACACCCAACACACACTACCCCACGCCCCAACACACACTACACCACACCCAACAGACACTATAGCACACCCAACACACACTACCCCACACACAGTACTCTATACTCAACACACATTACCCCATGACCAACACACACTACTCCACACCCCACACACTACCCCACACCCAATACACACTACCCCACACACACTACACTATACTCAACACACATTACCCCACAACCAACACACACTACTCTACACTCAACACACATTACTCCACACCCCACACACACTACTAAGGGCCAGGGATGGAGGCAGGGGCCCCACTCTGTCAGAGGTCAGAGGCAATTCTGTTTTCTGTTGAGGCACCTGAAACTTAGTGGTGTTCAAACACCACTGTGTCCTAATAGCAAAACAGGGAGAATATACCTTGATCACGTGATCAAGGTATATTACCTTGACGTCTGAGAGCACCAGGAGTGGACATTGAAAGGGTTTTTATCTATTGTCCTTAGTGTGGGAAAACAATGTAGGGTGAAGTATTCAAACCATTATAAAATACCAGGCAGCCAGCACAAAACCTATAAAACTTTATTAGTCAGGGATAAATATATTAAAAAATTTTGTGGATGTGTCCAAAACTGTAAGCAGAGTATGTTTACTGCACGCTGCAACACAACGGCTTTGGCAGGCTCTCGACCAATGGCAGTAAGCCATTCGCAAAAATTCTGGGAACCTTGGCCTGTGCACATCCATTCACTAAGGGCTGCTTTCCAGGGTCTCAATAATCTCCAAATTAACTGCATGCCCAGCGCTACTGATCAACAGGTGGCTAATCACCATCCAATCACGGATTAGCATCTGTCCAGGTGTCTCAGGTGTGCGTTAGCGATAAGTCTGCCCCAATCACAAACCCTGCTCCTGCACCTGTGAGCTTTTTCCCCTCCCACACAGTAAGAGCACTTTGTGTCCTATCTACATATCTATTATTTTTCAGGGAAATGTGTACTCAGTCCATTAGGAATAAGATCAAATCAGCAGTAAATTATCGTACTGGCTGTGTACGACTAGTGATTCGACATTTTACGAGGTTGTCTTTCCCTTTAGAGAACTTCAATACTGAATTTACTAGTTTCTTCTGCAAACACCCACACACAAGCCCACACGCACGGCATGCAGGGTTTAATGGTTTTCTCTCTCTCTCTCCAATTTTGCTTCATTGCCATGATATATATACACATATTGCCAAAGCATGACAAAATACAAGAAATACAATCATCATAGTTTACTGAGTGGACCCCATACCTCACACCCATATAATGCAATAGGTAAGATCACTGTCAAAAATCTTACACCAAATTTTAATTGGAATTTATATTCCATGGAATTGTCTTTTAATCGCAAAAAATGCTTTCTTTTAATGCATTCACTGCTGAATCAAAGTTTCCGGAGGCACTAATTCTCAGTCCTAGATAGTCATAGTATAAAGAATGCTCTAGGGAGGTGTTTCCTAGAGTGAAACAGTGTCTGGTTTCCTGACATCTGGCCTTCTTTTGGAAGATGACAATTTTGGTTTTTGAAAGATTTACTGCCAGGGCCCAGTGCCGGCAGTATTGCTCCAGCAGATCAGGTGTTGCTGCAGCCCTTGCTCTGTCGGTGTCAGCAGCACGAAAGTCATCTGCATCGAGTAGAGATTTGACTTCCTTATTGTTTAGGGTGAGGCCAGGTGCTGCAGATTGTTCCAGTAGCTCTGCAAGCTCATTGATGTAAATACTGAATATTGAGTAGAACTCAACCTGCAGCCCTGTCTGTCTCACCCCATGACCTTGAGTGAAGTATTCTGTTCTTTTGTCACCAATTTGATGATGTCATACACTTCACCCCTCATACCAGATTGTATAATTTTATAATATAATCCGTTGTGCCAAATGGAGTCAAATACCTTTCTAAAGTCAACAAAAAAAAATGTTTTGCCTTTTTTTCTTTTGGTGAATATGGCATTTGATTAGGGTGTGTAGAGTGTAAATGTGATCTGTAGTCTCTCTCTCTCTGTCTCTCTCTCTGTCTCAGAAAGACAGTCACACACACTTTGCATGCCCTCTCTCTGCATTACCCTCCCATGTCAGCCTTACTCTAAAACAAACACAAAGATCTGTGCTTGTGCTGTGACAGCAGGGTGTGCACCTGTAGGCCCCAGCACTGAAGTGAACAGAGACCATGAATCAGGGTCCTCTCTCTCTTTCTCTCTCCCTCTCTCTCTCTCTTCAGTGATGGATAAAGCGGGCCGATTACACTGGCCAGGTGTGTACTTAAGCACCTGCTAACAGGCTGCTGAGTCATGGCACGTATGCACCTGCGAGGTCTCAGTGCAGAAATGAGCCGCAGCTGAAGTTATTACACCTTTGAGCTGGAGATTAGTCCTGTGTTCCTGTGTACCCTTGACCTTTAGACAAGGATTAGAAAATCAAACCAAGAGAAAGCATTTGGTACAACATACCAAACACACAGCATGCATGCCTTGTGTGCATACATGTATTTGTGTGTGTGTGTTCATCATGCAAACCTTACAAGATGAACACATACACACACACACACACACACACACACAAATACATACGCACAAACGCATGCATACACACACACACACACACACACACACACACACACACACACACACACACACACACACACACACACACACACACACACACACACACACACACACACACACACACACACACACACACACACACACACACACACACACACAGCCGTTCCATGACTAGTGTAGATTTCAGACCGTAGTTGGTGGCCAGAGGTGAAGCCTGATATTAACTGCACTGGTGACCATTTTCTGGAATGCTGGGTCTATGTAGCATGGGCCCCGCGGCTCGGCTAAGCTTACCTTCTCCCATCCAGGCTGACTCTCCATCGCAGAGCGCGACCGTAAAACCCGCCCCCAGATCCTCCACCCAGTCCACCTTGAGGAAGAAGGTTCCACCGGACTCTGAGGGCACGCTGATCTGTGTCACACTCACACTCATCCCGCCCGATGCCTGCTGAACCAGACAGCTAACCTGCAGCATGAAACACGCACACACGCACACACACAGTCAAGGGACATTCACGGTGCATTGAACTTAGGACCAAGTCTTCCCAGGAGGCATACTTCATCATTTACCAATACAGCATGGACTTATCATTTAAAATCCTTTAACCTGCCTTCCTGCCTTTAACCCATAGTACCACTGAACAATGGCTTGTATTTTGGATGGACGAACCCATCCCCTACACTAACATTCCAACTAGCAATGTGAGGAATCGTTTATATGTTCACAACGGGAGCAAAGAGAAGACATGAACTGAACCGCTTGTGACATAAGGATTAACCAAACCGGCAGATGGTTCCACCTTGGAGTTCCTTCGTGTCAAAAGCCTTTATCCGATTTCAGTTTTATTATCGCCAACAGGAATACTCATCGGTGAAAGGCAAAAAGAAAACTTTGGAAAAGGAACGTACGTGTCAGCACAGATACATCAAGCAATCATATATCGGCCATAAAAATGCCACTTTATCTACCCGAGACAGTTAAAAAGCACTGAACACAAGCAGCATCGGAAAAAAATGGCAAATCTTGAAAAAGAAAACTGAAAAACGGTTTAATCCCTGTGGTTTCATGCTTATTGAACACAATGTTTCATTTGAAAAAGAAACGTTTTATTGGAACTGCAACCCGACGGAATGCAGGATCGTTATTAAATGCAGTGCCACACATATCTGGTAATGAAAGAGTATTACAGGATGTGCAGGATATACAAGCCTCTGGTTTTATTAAATACCACCAGGAATCAGCCAGCCAGCCAGCCATCGGGATAGTGCAGTACAGCGTGACCCAAGCAGAGCGGCGTGGAGAACGATTTGTCTCTTTAAAACTTTAAAATAATCAGCAAATCAATGCATATAAAATTCAATATAAAATTATATCATTCTCCACAGGCCCCTCGTCTGGAGTTTTGTATCTTGCAATAAACTTGGCTGGGCATATTTCTGTTCCAATGCACTCAAGCTTGTCGTCAGAAGCCTATTTAGTCCCTATTTCTAGTAGTTTATGAAGTAGTGTAGCAAAGGACAATGCTAACAATATAACGCAAAAATACTGCCTCATTATGTCATCAACATGCTGACAATACCATTTTCAATATGCTTAAAATGAATATAGGACTATCTGAAATGAATGTGAATTGTATATGGTTAGATTAATACACTGCCTGGCCAAAAAAAAAGTCGCTGTTGCACCCGTCATGCATAGTGCCCACTGTACAAGCCCCTGGAGGCAGTGTTATGATCTGGGGTTGCTTCAATTGGTCAGGTCTAGGCTCAGCAACGTTATGCAGCAATAAAATGAAGTCAGCTGAGTACCAGAATGTACTGAATGACCAGGTTATCCCATCAATGGGCATATTCCAGGATGACAATGCCAAGATTCATCGTGCTCAAATTGTGAAAGAGTGGTTCAGGGAGCATGAGGAATCAGTTTCACACATGAATTGGCCACCAGAGTCCTGACCTCAACCCCATTGAAAGTCTTTGGGATGTGCTGGAGAAGACTCTACGGAGTGGTTTGACTCTCCCGTCATCAAAGATCTCGGCCAAAAATTAATGCAACTCTGGACGGAAATAAATGTTGTGATGTTGCATAAGGTTGTCGAAACAATGCCACGACGAATGCGCGCCATAATCAAAGCTAAAGGCAGTCCAACTAAATAATAGAGTGTGACTTTTTTTTTGGCCAGGCAGTGTATTTGCTCTGGGGACAGGTGAATCACTCTTTTATTTGGATAAGTACAGGGCTCAACCGAGGTGATTGTGTTAAGCCACGATGCATAAATTGACAGTGGACCACCTGGACACACTGGGGGGCTTAAAATGAGCCAGTCCAGCTGTAAGAGTAGACAGCTAAGACTCCGAACTGAAAGTCACCTCTGTCAGAGACACGAGGAACACAAGGTGACTCAAAATGAGTGCCGTGCATCAGCCGGGACTGACAGCCGTCCCGTTGGCAAATTAAACCTGACCCTCTGCGGGTGTGGAGGTGAAGAGGGGAGTTAAACTTTAACCCCACAAAAGCAGGCCCATTCATTAGCTACAGTAACATCTGTGCGCTGGACAGTGACCCCTCCGTAATGAGAGTTGTACATCCAAAATTTAAATTAAAGAAATATTCCGCTTCAAGAGGGGTAAGGGACAGCTTCAAAGTTAATTGGAGGAATCCTGTGGTGTCCACTCTTTAGGGGTGTGCTACTGAGGGGGGGTTACTAAATCGCCTTTACCTCTCACCTGCATTCTGCGGCCCCCACTCCAACCACAAGCACGCACGCACGCACACACATACATACCACCGTGTTATTACACTGCTAGTTTAAGAATTATAGTTATTTTGCTCTTGCTTTATCATTGATATATGTGCAGAGTTTTTAAAAGTGTGAAGGTTTTTAGCGGGGGGGGGGGGGGGGGGGGGGGGGGGTTGTAAATCTCTCTGGAGCGATATTACTGATTACTGAGGGCGTACCAAGTCGAATCTGATCACTTCAGAGAAGGCGGAATCGATCAGGCGCTCGGAGGCAGCACTGCAGTGGGTGGCTGCTGTCCTTTCTCACGAGATTGATACAAGCAGCACAAACTGCAGGGAAAAGAAGGTGGGGGAAAAGCCCGGTCCATTCAGAACAGACAGGGAGTCTGAGAGCTGCTAAATCAGGCCTCAGAGGTAAGTCTGCGGCCTGACGACGGGCTTCAGTTAAACTCAGGTGGTGACGCAGACGTGGACCTGCTCGGCCCGCAGCTGTGTCACTATGACCCGACGGCCAGGCACGGACACCACGGACGCCTGAGAAGCGGACAGAGAAAAGCCGAAATGATGAAAGGTTCAAAAGGAAAAAAGAGAGAAAAGTGGAATGTGGTGATTTTTATACTTTTTTTGGCCAGAGTGCAAACGTCGTAGCCAGGACCTTTGCACACATGTCTTTTGTTGTGTGTGTGTGTGTGTGTGTGTGTGTGTGGGGGGGGGGGGGGGGGGGGTGTTGGCTGTTATCTCCATGGGCCTCCTGCAAAGCCTTTCTGTCAGGTCTCAGGATTGGGGGAGCACCGTGTTTCCTGCCACAACATGACTGAAAAAGCAGAAAAAACGACAGGCTAATAAGGAACCGTGCGACACCTTCTAAATTTGGCCGGTGAGGTCATCAGAGATAACAAATCAGTAGCAGGGGTGTGTCGTACCCCACTAACCCGATTATACTTCACTCCTCGGATTAGGAACAGCTAAAACCGTCTCCTGGTCCACTTTCCTTGCATCCATTTTGTCTTTTATATGTCAGGACAAGACAGCTCTGACAGACGCGTGCAAGACAAGCAAAGACACACACCTCTTTTGGCACTATATAGTCCCAATTTTAGCCTTCAGTATTTGTACGGTTTTCCTGTCAGTTAAATTAATTCAACGAATTGTTTTTACTGATGCAATCAAGCAATCAAGGAAAGCACTTGCACTTTTGTGGGGTCCTTTCAGATCAAAAGGTAAGAATCAGTCCACAAAAGGGTTTCCCCAGGAAAATCGTGGAGGGGAAAGTACCTCAGAGGGTAAGCTGCGGCGGCGTGAAGTGGCGAACCCTGGTATTCATATAATATAGACAACACCCGACCAACACCTACACCTGTCAAAACATACACTAGTACACAATGCTCATTTTGTTAAGTAGCGCCACTGCGCCTTTTTTCCCCTTCCAGATCTGAGTCTGAGGATTCATGGATTTTTCTCAGATGTTTTCGGAGGTGCTCGTGAATTCAGCGGAGGCTGCACATCAGCTATTAATTCCCGGGAGAAACCCTGACAATAACTTAAAAACTAAAAGCCCGCTTTCACTCAATACCAGCGGAGACGGGTCTGACGAAAAAAAAAGAGAATTCCTTCAATGAGTGTCATCATTTTCCCCATAATGATGGGGGATCCCTGCTCTGTGGCGTCCATTTTAAGCCAGGTCTTCGACAAGAGGTCAACCTCGGCAGGGGAAGATTTATACCTGTGAGAAACTCCGGGTTCAAAGCGCAAGGACTAAAAGCCCGCTTTCACTCAATACCAGCGGAGACGGGGTCTGACGAAAAAAAGAGAATTCCTTCAATGAGTGTCATCATTTTCCCCAAAATGATGGGGGATCCCTGCCTCTGTGGCGTCCATTTTAAGCCAGGTCTTCGACAAGAGGTCAACCTCGGCAGGGAAGATTTATACCTGTGAGAAACTCCGGTTCAAACCGCAAGGAGCACTGGCCATTAATTCAGTGGTTTCAGAGATTACGGGTTCCCTAATAATAGATGCAACCTCCGTTGTGCGGCGACTATGCCGGTATAATTAAGACGCATTCTCTGCATGCTTCGCCCTTGTAAACTGTGATTCGCCTGGAGGCAGAGACATCAGAGAAAGCTACGGCCTACAAAGTGCCAAGCTTAACAAGCACCACATTTCACTTAGCAGTTAATAACCCCGACTCTGAAACATTTTAGCTGTTGGACGATATCATTATGTTCAGTTCCTTACTAAGTAAGTACAAAACCTGAATGAAATACATTCATCTGTAATCTTTCACTAACAAATTAACGAACTGCAACGCACGTTCTGGGCAGCACCTGCAGCCTTTTATGTACAATCAGTACAAGGATAAGATTTCTGATTTTTCAAAGCTAGTTTATTTGAATTTATTTAATTCCAGCCAAAAGTTTTAAAATGTTTTCTCTGGCATGTTCCATTCATAAACGTATCACACTGTGGGTTTTAAATACCTCTCCTTGTGTAAACATAGCTCATTTAGGCCTATTTGAAGAAGCTAATCATATCTAAGAAAGACCCGAAGAAAGTGCAGTGCAGAATGATGACATCACAGAGAGCACAATACGTCATCATCGTCAGGGGCAGCACAGTCTTGATTGCCAATAATGGAGTACCACCAACTTTCCTTACTGTTAGCTTTGATCTCTGATCTGGTCTGACCACAAAATAACCATTATTATATTTGCCGGCTAGTGCTGAGCTAATTAAACACACCAGTGTAGGCCAAGTGAATATAAAAGAAAATAGTTAATTAGTGCTAGTTATATTGCTTTAGACCTGTTGATTTTTTAAGATTCTAAGGCACATACGGCTTACTATGGAAGAAGATTTCATCTAGGCAGTTTCACTAAAAAGTTGGATTCGTGACAGAAAGTTTGTTTTTTTAAATGGCAAAGCTAAGTAGAACCATCTTCCAAAAGTACCGAGAAAAAAAACATAAAACTGCATACCCATAGAATGCGTACAAAATAAGCTCGACATTTAGACTGGTGCTAGCTCCTCGTGATATATTGGGATGTCGCAGCATGCGTGGATATACCAGCCTGCCTGTCTCTGTCACGAGGAATTACATCATCAGTAAAAGCAACACCCCGACTCTAGCCACAGTATGAGCTGTCCATTTTCACACCATCTCACAGGGTACTTTTTAGTTTGTCTCGTAAATTTGCATGATTGTGTTTTTCCTGGACTCTCCTCCACTACTCAACTAAACCAAACAGGCTATTAATCCTAGAATCGAGCGAGCCACATGCAGTCCTGATGCCAGCTATCTTTTTTTTTTTTTAAACAGCTGATTTCAAGAACTGGCAACTTACCACTTCCAGGTAATTCTCTGGAAGAGCCAGTGCGTGGAGGAGGCGCGACTTAGATGAGGTGTGGCTCAAATGCCCGGCACCCTCTGCTGTGCGTGATCTAACAACTTCACTCTCTCCAGCCTTAACTACCACTGACAGCCATGGATGTTTTATATGCAATTACCAGCAGGGAATAACCTCATGTATAATAAATTAAAATGGCTGCAGGCCTACATTTCCACATGTATGCTTTCCAGAACATTCATTGCTTACCAAATTTTGTCGTTTGCACCTATTAGGCTAGGTTTACATTAGGCTAATGTATTTGGCTGAAGTGCTGTTGTAAGTTGCTCTGGATAAGTGCACATATAAAAATGTATTTCTGTCCATACAAATAAAAAATGTCTATTCAAAATTAAACATTGGGAGGATGACATTTTAAAACCCATTTTTTTCCACTAATGTGGAGACTATGGAACACTGCCCTCAAACAATGAGCTGTGCTCTCCTCCGCCGTACGTAGTGGTCACCTGTAGGCTCCTGATGAACAGCTAGGGGGTGCTTTTGCTGCAGTGACGAAAAGAGCAATGTCCTGGCTGACCTAAGCCCACCCTAGCTAAGAGGTCTGAAGCCAAACGTTAGGCTATAGGGCCAAACGCAGAAATTAGGCTATAGGGCTCCATCTGTGCTTGTGGCCAGCACCATAACAAGCAGAGCCACTCATGGCTAGATAGATGACAAGAATATTTTTCTGCTTATTTTAAGTGGATATTATAATTTAGAGATGTAGAGATGTGTCCACAAACCACAAACATGAGCAGTGGGAGGCTAAATCTGAAAAAAAAAATTTTTATATCTTTCAATTTATATTTTGTTGTTGAATTAATTCATTTATTTTTTACTTGCTTATTCAAAATTTACTTAAAACCTTGCCTATTAAAAACTAAATTAAAATGTACTGTTTTGTTACTCACTAAAGATCACATTATAATCTAAAACTCAGTCAACTGAAAACTTCTCTTCAGGCATACAACAGAGAATTAATTTAGTACATTAACACAAATGTGTTCACAATTCTCCGTTTATAAACACTTTAAGAGTGTAGGACTATACTGCACATACAGTATTCTGAGGAATCTCAAGACAGCATTTCCTCGCCACTATCTTTATAAACTACAGCTAATTTATTTGTGGTTAAGAATCCAGTGTGGTCAAGATATTTCACAAACCCTTTGTGCTATGACAAGAATGCCTTCTGTGTATGGAGCACCGAATATGCTGAAGAACACAATTTAAATGTAATCAAGATGTTTACTATTTTGGATGGAGAAGGGGGGTTGTTACAAGTGGCACAATTCTCCATTAACTCCTTAGCCACAATTAAATTGAACCAAAACTTTGTTATTTAAAAGTTGCAAGTATGTGATGAAAACGAGTTGTAGTTCATATACATGAAACGACCACATTTTAGAACACATTCCTTTACGAATAATTCAATTTACGGACATTATATTGCAGTGTCAGTTACATGGATTGCAATGTGTTTATAAGGCTGGGCAAGTGGGCATGAGAGGGGTGGGGGAATTTTTTATTTTTTTTATCGAACATTGAAGTTTCTCAGAACTAACGTTATAGCTAGCTTGCTGGTCATGAACAAGTACTCGAGCTAAGCTTGTCTGTAATAAGAGTAGCTCGCAGTCGCCAGGAAAGTTAAACATTCTGTCGTGACAATATCTAGTAACGTTATCAAACCTCAATTAGGCTTGAGCGGCTAACGCATAGGCATACGCATACGAATGTACCAGTAATGTTAAGTTACCTTGTCTATTTAATGCTACGCGTGTATGGCAAACTACATTCGCACAAGTTAAATAAATATGTGATGTAAGCATTGCTTATTTTTTGTATTTTGCCAATGTACTTCCAACATTACATTTATTTTTGCCTACCTTAAAACCGCACGCGCTTCCGCATTCCTGAAAATGTCTAAACCGGTCATAATTTAAAAATTGACCAATGAATTTCACTGGTAAAATCGTCACATTGCATGGCAACACCTACGCATTCGTCGTCGTCGCTTTAGCGCGGACTCTAAATAAACCAATCATAGAAGCGAAGTGCTCTTATGTCATTTCCATGAACAAAGAGGAAGTGTGATGTGGCTGTAAGAAGTGCACAACAACAATGGTAAGATGAATCGATAGCAATGTATTAATTGACAACAAAAAGCAGTATGCATTTGTCTTTTCTCGCACGTTCTGCATTTGAATCTAGGTTTTTCTGCGTCATATCCCTCCAAGAACTTCCATAACGTGTATCATCGCAACCTTCGCTTGGAAAGATGTTCAGCTAGTCAAATCATAAATCAGACCTGAATCACATTCGTTTTGCTGCAGTTTAAAGCCGTAGCAAGCTAGCAACTTGTATTTTCTAGTAACTGTCATGTTTGCTGTATGTTCTGTTTGCAGGCTGCGTTTTTATTTTATTTTATTGCAGTCCCTGCACTTTGCCTCTCTAACTAACGTTAGCGAATGACTTTTAACCATTAGCTTGTTAGCTAACTGTTCCACGTACTAAGAATCTATGTGCTAGCTACTCAGTTCACCTGACTGTAAGGTTGCCTGTCTAGTTTTCTTGCTGGTTATCTAGTTAATTAACGTTAACTAGCAGGCGACATACAGTGATACAATATATTCAAGTTATAGGCCTATGTGGCTAATTAATGTCGTGCAAACATATGGCATTAGTATTAGGGTAAGGTGTCTGGATAGGCAGACAATTTGTTGGAATTAATAATAATAATAATAATAACTAGATTAACAATTCCTAAATAAATTGTAGGTGTGGTTGCTTCACAAATATCAATGGCTGGAAATGGCATAGAAAGATGGTAATATGGTATAGTGTGAGGTGGTAAATAAAAGGTGGAAATGGTATGAACTGTTAATGCGGTATAATGCGGGATCTAGTGAAAGTGTTAAAATATGGTGATGTAGCCTATTTTGTGGTAAGTAGTCTAAAGAACCTGGAAGTGATACAAAGAAGTAATTTATTGTGATAAAAGCACAAAATGGTAATGTCAAATCATCTGGGATAGTGTATTGTTGGGTCATAACAGTGTTGTAGAGGAAGGCATTGTGAATGCCCAATTTACTGCGTCCTGTGTACTAGCATACTGCTTACTGTAGTCTATACTGCAGTGACATGCAGTATGTGAAATATCCTCCATATAAACCTGGACATAAGTAGCCTAGGCTATATCAGTTTCCTTTACACTCTTTGGCTATATCATCTAGGGATATTCAGAACACTCAATTTGGCCGCGCAGGTAAGGCTAGCCTAATTTAACAGCTTTTCAAAAAAAGTATACTAAACTGGCCTAATGAAATAGAAGTGTGTGCTGATTCGGACTATTTGGACACAGTCATAGTTGTGTTTGTAGAAAAAATATGGGTTCATACAATTTTTCCCTAGGTTTTAACCATATGCTCATCTACTGATTTCTCCACTTTATTAAACAAACTCTGATTCCGATTACAGATCTCACTATTTTGTGAAGTCCAAACCACATGTCCTGTGCTGAATTCAGTGTTCTATTCAGCCTACCTAGCATGCAGCTATTAAAGCAATAATTAAACATAGGCTATTGTTTGGCTAATATTAACTTAGTTTAACATTGTTGACTCGCATAAACTTCCCAATCATGTGTAGCGGATAGTTTATTTGCTGTAGCTATGTCATAATCGATTGCATTTTGCTAACGTAGTCTACTGGCGCCTGTCACCTTGGCATTTTCATGCAGAGTGAAATGTTTGTTTTTCCTGGTAGCTTAACCACAGTAGCCTAGTTGGCTTATGCTTTTGTCATGTTTTGTTAGGAAGTTGTCTGTGCTAACGTTATTAAGACATAAATCAGAATTTGTTGAATAATGTTGAATGGAGTGATTAGTAGGCTAGATGAGCATTTAGCTAAAACATAGGCAAAAATTTAAACAGTGCTAAGAATATGTTTTTGTTAACAATTCAATTGTAGCCTATTTTGTAACTTAGACAACATAACGTTACGTGACAGCATTTGGATCAGAGACGGGAAGCATAGACGGCATTTGCTATGTTTCATTCGTTTCACCTGAACCGAGCCTCTCAACTGAAAGGGGCCTCGCCTCAATTATAAACTGAAAAAAGTATATATATAATTAAAAAAATAAAAATCAGAATAGAAGAACCGCCAACCCTGTAGTTTTCCCATTCAGCCACTGTAGGCGCTGTTCCTTACTCAAGCTATTTCAGTGCTTCTCCTTATTTTTCTAGTCTATGGATCTGCAGATACCACTGTGAACTGTGGCAGATACTCATACTTGACTATTTCTGACCCACATCAAAACACTTGCTGATAGCTACGAGGTCAGAATGATCACATACAGTACATTCATAATACAACGGAACAGTTATGTGCATAATTCAGATAAAATACGTAGCCCAATGTATTTATATACCTTAAAAAGTAATGTTATGTGTGTTTTTACATAACAGCAACATAGGCTATTACAGCCGTGACTGCGATAGCGCTGTGGAAACATCAACATTGCTGGGCAGTGGCAAAATGGAATAAGATAATCTCTTCAACATTCAACAGAAACCAGTTGTAGAATCGTTACGAGGTAGGATATTTGGTTCCTTAATCTGTTTATCAGAGATTTGTAGAAAAAAATGTTAACGTTATACCGAAAGTAGCTACATTGGGTAGGCGTAGCCTACGCAAAGGAAAATGCACCGAATGTTTATTTGTAATAGTTTCAACTTTTTAATAATAGCCTAGATGCTAGCCTATATCGGAACAAACGTTTTTGTAGTGTGTATAAACAGTACAGTCTGACTGTGGCAAGATGGTTGTAAACGGGTTTGGGCTATTTTATCATGCAGTGCAACTTGAGAGGTTGATGTATGCACAAGCGGAGGAGATAGGTTTTGAAAAATCGGCAGAATAATAATAATGGTAAGTCTGAGGAATATTTTTCAACCACACCTAATAATAATAATATTATTAGTATTAAGTTATGTATCGTGTAATATTGGACTGTTGTTTTATAGTCTAATTACCCATACAGGTAAGTTACATGAAAGTAAAATGACTTCTGCCAGTGCCTTCTCTGCCCAGTGAAAGAATAAGAACAATACCATTGGCTATTGACTCTAAATAGCTTGCCAAGAAGTGTTGATAATTCAGTACTGGTGTAGCCATTGGTTCAGTGTTGCCAGAGTTAGTGATCACAACACAGTTCCTTTTCTATGTAACAGGAGTTTTATATATGGCAGCAGGGGGCAGCTAATTAACGTTAAAAAAAACATTAGAACTTAGAGCATGCCTGGACATTGCTGTTCACATTTTATACTGTCCGTTCGACGTGTGGGGAAAACTGAGTCCACCTTTCACCTTTTCCGCTATTACCGTTAGCAGCTGCATTCAGTTGCGCTCATGGCTTAGCGGAGCGTTCTTCTGTTGGTTCAGCGCTGTCTCAGCGAACCCTCGTGGGCCTGACGTTATCCTCCGAGACGCGCAGAAACTCTCGTTTCTTTACGCAACATTTGCTTATCTGTCAGGTTCCCTTGCCGATAATCGAGACTGTAGAGAATGTACAAGTCAGCCTGGGGTTGTTTCTGTGACGCAGGTCAGAAACGTCCGCCCGCAGAGGGTTGGCTGCAGGCCCCGTCCCTGCCAGCATCATCCATTCAAACCACCAGAGAGAACATCTGGAAAGCGTGAAGGGAGGGAGAACATGTAAAGTAGAATTGCAGTTTGCCATCTGTGTCTGTGACGTATCAAAAAGGTTTCTAAAGCTGCATATCAATTTAAATGCTCAACACAAACAAAAGGTTTAACCTGCTCTTCTGCTGCTAATTCATTTTTCAGCTGTTCGGATTTGTTTATGTAAAGCGTAAAAACATTTAATCCAGTAACGTGTCGGTGAGGCGTTCACTGAAGTTCAGGATGTTCCATATGATAGCCTTTGCAGCTGGTGAGTCTGAACCTGAAGAATCAAGCGTTGCAGATTCTGAAAAGTGGGTTAGCACGTGCAACATGTGAGACTAACATGGGTGGTGCATGAGCACTCAGGAGGTCAGGAACAGCGAGCCGAACGTGCATTCACTAGTTCTCTGTGGTCCTGTTCAGCTCATGGGAGCGTGAGTGTACTCTGGACACCGCCACATCCGGTCCCAGTATGGATGACCGAGGTATTCTGGGAGGAGGGGGGAATGAATTTGGCAGAGTGCACGCTGCAGAGATCACATGCACTTTTCTTGCCTCCGTCAGCACTCTGCACGAGTTTGGATGTGTTGTTTCTTTATGAGCTCAGTTTCACTGACATTTTCTGGCAGATGGGTGAAGGTTTGGGTCCACGTTCAGAACACAATGGCGTGGTCAAATTGGTTAATTCATGGCGTTTCGCGCGTTTGCTGAGATCTGTGATCATAGTTGGGAGAGTGGCCTTGATCAGCTTAAGTGGGCAATGAGTTATTTTTTACTTTTTCTTTTAGTTTGTGTCACCTCGCCAAATTTAGTGTTAACTTTACTAAGCCCTGTGTAGGAAATGCTGTGATCAGATTTTTAGTTCTTAAGTGATAGCACCAGGGAAGGTTTTGTATCGTTTCTTATACATGACTTGTGTTTTTCTTCTTTTGCAGTCTGCCATTTTCAACTTCCAGAGCCTGCTAACAGTCATCCTGCTCCTCATCTGCACGTGTGCCTACCTCCGATCCCTGTTTCCTAGCCTGCTCGACAAGAACAAGACTGGGTACGTACAACTACATGGGCAAAAGTTTGTGCACACCCCTTCTAAATAATGGGTTTGGCTCTTTCAGCCACACCCATTACTAACAGGTATTTAAACTCAAGCATACAGCCATTCAATCTCCTTAGACAAACGTTTGCAGTAGAATGGGTCGTACCAAAGAGCTCAGTGACTTTCAACGTGCCACTGTCATAGGATGGCACCTTTCCAACAACCTTCCCTGGTCAACTGTATTTCCGTTATTGTGAAGTGGAAACGTCTAGCAGCAACGACAACTCAACCACGAAGCGGGAGGCCGCACAAGCTCGCAAGTGCTGAAAGCGTCGAGTCCTGAAGCGCGTTGAGCGTAAAAATCGTCTGTCCTCAGTTGCATCACTCACTACTATGTTTCAAACTGCCTCTGGAAGCAATGTCGGCACAAGAACTGTTCGCCGTGAGCTTCGCGAACTGGGTTTCTATGGCCGAGCAGCCTCCCGCAAGTCTTGCATCACCATGCGCAATGCCAAGCGTCGTCTGGAGAGGTGTAAAGCTCACCGCCATTGGACTCTGGAGCAGTGGAAACGCGTTCTTTGGAGTGATGCATCACGCTTCACCATCTGGCAGTCTGATGGACGAATATGGGTTTGGCGGATGCCAGGAGAACGCTACCTGCCTGAATGCGTAGTGCCAACTGTAAAGTTTTGTGGTGGAGGAATAATGGTCTGGGGCTGTTTCTCATGGTTTGGGCTAGGCCCCTTAATTCCAGTGAAGGGAAATATTAATGCTACAGCATACAATGACATCCTAGAGAGTTGTGTGCTTCCAACTTTGTGGCAACAGTTTGGGGAGGGCCCTTTTCTGTTCCAGCATGACAATGCCCCTGTGCGCAAAGCCAGGTCCAGAAAGAAATGGTTTACTGAGTCTGCTGTGGAAGAACTTGACTGGCCTGTACAAAGCCCAGACCTGAACCCCATTGAGCACCTTTGGGATGAATTGGAACGCAGACTGCGAGCCCAACATCAGTGCCTGACCTCACTGATGCTCTTGTTTTCTGAATGGGAGCAAATCCCCACAGCTAGTGGAATCTAGTGGAAAGCCTTCCCAGAAGAGTGGAGGCTGTTATAGCAGCAAAGGGAGGACCAACTCGGTATTAATGCCCATGGTTTTGAAATTAAATGTTCCACAAGCACATATGGGTGTGGTGTTTGGGCGTCCACATACTTTTGACCTTGTAGTGCATGTATGGCTACACGTGACCTTCTGCACCACAGAGAGAGCTCATCTGGGCCATACTAAAACATTGCCCTTTTTCCAGGGACCAGCTGGGCAACCCAGCATTCAGTTACAGCTGCAGCTGAATTGAACTGACTTTGTGTGGCATTTTCACACTCTAAATTTGTCTCCTTTCGTTTGGCCGTGATAACGTTAAAGAGCGCCGTCAGTGTGCTGTTTTAAAGAAGTTAAAAACCTCTGCAGTGGTGGCCTCCACCGCTTCAGACTCTGAGTCACGCCTGCCCGTCCAAACGGTCAGGCACGTGAATAGCGCGTGATCTCACAGGTATTGCGTAATTGCAGTTTGTGTTTAAAAGGACGCCTTCCTTCCCCACGCACGCGCGCACAAACGCGCACACACAAACGGACACACGCGCACATGCACACACAAAATGAGTTCCTCACCCCCTTCCATTGTGAAACTAACAGCTCAGTGTATTCAGAATACCATACCAAACACAGAACCCTCATGCAGTCATTGCGCTCTTGTCCTGTTTGTATCATGTTTCTACCATGTGTACATATGTCGGAGGGTTGCTGCATGTCCAGTGTAATTGCAGGAAGTGTCAAACATGGCTTTTAGACCTCTCTGTGAAATATAAAAAAATAAATAATAATAAATAAATCATTTTCCATTTATACTCAATGGCAAGATAAAATTATTCAGGAGACACTGAGAATATTCTGTGAATTTGCTTGGAGAGACCCAAGTGATATTTGTATTGCATAACTATCAAAATTTAAAGCCATCTGTTTTCTGTCTAGAGAGTATGTTAAGTCTTCGTAAGGGGGAATAACCTGTACTTACACAAGGGTTTTATGTGCGAACAGTTTGGCCTAGAATAAAATGAGACAATGCTACAGAGCTATAATTTAGTTTAGGTGGCATTAAAAAAGTTATAGCTACTGAATACTGTTATTTTTGTCAGGCACCTGGATTGACAGCTGATGTTCCACTTAATGGACAATAAAGCTTTCTCGGTTTGAATTCTGGCCGTGGGGAGCTTTCCAGATGTCCGCGTCACGCTTCACAGGCCTGGCAGGACGTGATAGCTGTGCGCGCGCGCCCTCGAGGGGCCGTCTTCTGTTGCTTCAGCGTCGTCCGGGAGCTCTGGACCCAGGGGCGGCTTCCCTTTCAGCTGTGCTGTTCCACCCCTCACCATCCCCCCCTGTGCCGCTACCCCCCCTGCACCCCCCCTCCCCGTGCTTCTCCACCCCCAACACCCCCCTCGCCCACCGCACCTCTCCCCCGAGCCGGGCCTCTGAAGCCCGCTCCATTAGCATAGCCGCGCGCACATAATGTGGCCGTGAAGCTCTGGCACCGAAGCGCATGTAGGAGTGGTCTGATTGCGGACCCGCCCGTTTCTTTATAAATACTCCGGTTTATATGTTGTACTTACCAAAGGCCTTTCCGGGCTGCTTTTCCGTACAGTGGCTTCTGCAGCACCATAGAAACTTTCCCAGCCACTTACTGGGAACGTCACTGTCCTCTGGCTTTTGTCTGGATCACGTGTGAATGACGGTCATGTGCGTCTCAGACACAGGCTGCCAGTGTATTGGTGCTAATCACTACTGTATTGTAGGCCAATTATTATGGCATTAGACATTAAATGCATATCACCGGAGCAGGATGAAAAATCTATAATGGTTATGAAATTGCCAGCCAGAATTACACCTGCGTAAATAGGCAACTGTGTTCATCAGTAAATATCTTGCGAAAGCAATTTTGAGGGAAATGGAAAGTCAAAAAAAAGAAACCTAACATTTTTATCTTACGGGAAAGGCATTTACAAGTTCAAAAGGAATTTATACAAAAATTTAACCTGGCAGACCGGCATTATTAACTTGCATCATACACGCAGACTCGCAGGAATCAGTCATTTGTCCTTAACTTTCACTCCGTTTAATACAAGTGTCTGTTTTTTTTTTTTTTCTGAATTCATAAACACAGATTGGGAAGTTTTAGCCATCATAAAAACTGTGATTGTAGTTTTTTTAAAAGTAGCATATGCATTTGTTAAGTCAAAGTTAGGGAGAAATGTTGACTGAATTTAGGTAACGCTTGGTTGTTGATAGAGGGCAACATAAGCGATGTTGTGATGTTCTCCTCAGGCACTGTTCGTGTTCGGCCCTCCCCACACTGACCCCTACGCGGCCTGTTTTCTCTCCCCTTGACCCCTTTTATCCGTTATCGAACGGTGAAGCCCTGGCAGAGGCTGCTGCCACTTCCTCCTTCACCGCCCCTTCTCCAACACCTGCTTATTTTTAAAGCTCTCCATCGTCCACCTCTGGCCACGCCCTCTCCCTGCCTCAGCCCGGGCGTGTGACCGAGCTCAACCACCATTTTTGGGCTCTGGATTTTGTTTTCCCATTTTTCTTATGGGAAAATACAGCTTGAATGCGTAATAACACGGTCCTTGTGTGAGTGTGTGTGTGTGTGTGTCTGTGTGTGTTTGAGTGTGCATGCGTGTGCGCGCTCGCACACTGGCGCGTACTCTTCCTCATTCTTGCTTTGCTCATTTCTCCTTGAACAGTAAAGCCTGTCCCAGGTAGTAACTCACGAGGAGGGGATGTAGTCTGCGAAAGCAGAGTGAATTTAATTCCGACGGCAATCTTCTGTTGAGTTTAATAGAGCCCCACTCTACATGGCCTGACAGAGAGGGATTGGATCTCCTTTGAGCACGAGTCAAAAGTTTGAGGGGCGTACGGAGAGAATGTAGCACTGGGCTCACGGGGCCTTGTTTAATGTGGTGATACGGAGCACAGTGGCTGTCGGGGAAAAGGCCAATAAAATCGAATGGCCGTTAAGCATTGATACCTGGAGACTCCTTGTGAAATCCGGCTTGCCTGAGCCTGAATTCATGATGCGCCCCAGAGCAGGGGCACTGATTTAGGATGCTCATGTTTTTTTTCTTTTTCTGTCTCTTTCAGAGTCCTGGGGATTTTCTGGAAATGCGCAAGAATAGGTAAGACGTGTTATTTGTCCGGCGATGGCGTCGCGTTGTGGTAGCCGGCCGTGACCTCTTCCGTGACGGTTTTGAATGTGTGTGTTTTAGAGTTTTTCCTAATTCAGATCCATCTGTGAATGCTTGTTGGCGGAAGTTACCGCCTAATGTGCCGGATCATTTATTTCTACCAGATACTCATGCCTCCAGGAAATAAAAGTTAACATTTTGTGAAGTAACAATTGGCAACATTTCCCCGTAAATGAGCCTTGTAGTGGAGTGCAGAGTGCTTAATGCGGTAATGTTCAAGAGCTCCCGATGGGGTACTAGCTGTTGTCCTTATGAAGTAATTGCCGACACACAGAAAAAACTCCGTGAACTCAAATTTATTTACCCAGATCCTTCTAACTGGGAGAATGTCGCATCTTAGCGCAGCGGAAACCCCATCTGAGCCGGGTGCCGAGCTGTTAACATTCAGTCTACTGGGAACCTATGCAAATCAGCACTCTTCCACACTGTTGAGTAGCCTTGGTGAGTATATAGGGCGAGAAAGTCGTAGAATACGTGAAAATTTTTCAAATTGCAGTAAACTTCAAACACCCGGATGACACACTTACTTCCGGGGTTTCCTGAGTACATTCGGGAGCACACTTCAAGAAGTACACGAACATTTTGGTCACATGAATATGACGTGAAGCTTCGTTTTAAAAAAATGAGGCACAGCTTCGCTGACGTTTTCTTTCAAATACAACAAAAATAGCACATGACATGGCAGCGCAAGAGTGGGGCGCAGGGTTGCCAGATCTTGTAAGACTTTCCAGCCAAATGGCGACTCAAAATTAGCCCAAATTATAGGCTATTTTTAACCGAAACAACATATTTTAAATAGAAATCATGTTTTTACTTTTTAAAATAAGTGCGTGCTTTGCGACTTCATTTTTTGACTGCACTTTGAATCTCAATTTAGCTGTAAAACCGTGGACATGGCAACACTGGTGGGACATCTTATGACCTGCTTACGACTGTTCCACAGTGCGGTTGGAAAAAAGTATGGCGGATATTTTTCATTTCATTAAACAGCACACTTCTGTCAGTGCACTGTACGCAGGAGACAGGGCGCAGAAGACAGGGCTCTGATTCGGACACAGCCATGGGCCGTGTCCGAACCCGAGCCCTATTCACTGCATCCTAACTCCTGTGTACTGTGTACTAGCAGCTGTGTACTGTTTACTGTTGAATATGTGACGTGCGGTATGCAAAACATTTCCGTCATAGCTAGCACGGCCATGTCACGTGTTGTTGTTGTTGTTATTGAAGTAAAATGTCAGCGAAGCTGCGCCTCATTGGGTGGACTCGTTTTGACCATGTCGCACTATCCCGCATCACGTGGCGGGTGAGGGAGGAGCTCGCTGCTGGAATCGAGCATAAACGGGTGACGTGCATCATAAGCAAATCAGAAGGTCCAACAACCGGCATGGCTCATTTGGAACCACTCATTGGTGTTTGACGTCATTCACAAGTGCTTCACTGAATTCGCCTCTAGTTTCGAGTGGGCAGAGCAGTGACACCCAGCGGTTACTTTTTTGCAAAACGAGTGCAGAACACGCCCACTCGGGCATGGTCGGGAGGCCCCCCGCTTGCAAAACGACTTTAAAATTTACGTGTCATATTTATGCGACCAAAATGTTTGTGTACTTCTTGGAAAATTATGCTCCCGAATATACTCAGCGAAACCCTGGAAGTACGTATATAATCCGGGGATTTTAACTAAGTATACTACATTTAGAGAAAATTTTGCTTAACTATCTCGTCCTGTCTACTCAACAAGTATACTCAATAGTAGGGAAGGGTGCTGGTGAACCGAATGCACTGAGTCAGGGTGCCCCCTGGGGGTCAGTGTTAAAATGTGCTTATGGGGCGCTTGGGTGGACTCAGACTGAATGTCTCACTGGTGTTCCTGCAACCCGCTAAGTCTGTTTAAAAAGCCCTCAGGGCTGTGGCCTGTAAAATAATCTAGTTCATCCTGCTGTTGTCATTAACTGTGTGTATCTGCTCGGAGCTTGGATTTATATTTCTGGTTCTCTGGAATCGAGTCAAGAAAATGTTTAAACATGAACCCCAGGGAAAATACATGATCAGCCGCTGCCAACACGTAATATGTTAAACGGTCCTCGCAAGGTAGATTTATTAATGCCTGGCATATCCAAGCAAACTTTTTTTGTTTTTTTTCCCCCGCTTTCTTCATAGAACAACCATATGTTCATTTTAAGCTTACTCGGCTATAACATGTGCTTATACATCATTAAACATTATGCAGCTGTGTTGGTTGGTTGGCCCAGTGTTGTATATTAATACCCCCCCCCCCCCTTTTTCAGGTGAAAGGAAAAGCCCGTACGTGGCCTGTTGCTGTATCGTCATGGCGTTCAGTATCTTGTTCGCACAATAGCGTGCGCAGAAGACTTCCAATGCAGAGACTGAAAGTGTAACGCCCCCCGTTAAACGAACGCTTCTCATCCTGTCACACGTCACTGCTGGAGTCATTGCTGGGGAATCCTGGGTAATGTACTGTGGATCAGCAGCATGTCGGGCACTCTGTGTATTATCCATCGATGAGTTCCTCTCAGCTCTCCAAACGTGGGACTGCGTTTTCTCTGTCTCGGTTTCACCTCACTCCCTCGAATCACTTTCTTGTCCAGTTGAGTGTGTGTTTGTGTGGGGGGTCTACCTTCTCAGCATCCACAACACTAAAGATATCATGATCTGTGTACAGTTTTTTTGTTGTCATTTTTAATGCCATACTGTAAGATTATTGGTTGTCCAAGTCTTTAATCCCAGAATGCTTTGCACATTTTCCATGTTTCATACACCACAGTTTGACTCCACTGAATCTGAGTCATTTCATCAGGGTCATTTAAAGCGCTTGATTATTTTCTTTTGTTGAGAACATGGAGTCATTTCAGACTTCGTTCCAACAGAAGAACTGGCCAGGAACACCAGAGAATCTTTACATTTAAACAGATCTGTATGTGTCTGTTTCTTAATGTTTTTTTTTTTTTTGTCAAAGGGTGCTTTGTAATTGGCTTTCATTGGCAAGCTACATTTTAAGAAGGATCTATTGTCAGATGACTGATGGCAAGACATCTTACTGATGCCTGCCCTATGCATTGTAATATGAAAGGAGCCATAACAAAAGTATAATCTGGAACATTGTGCTTAACGGTGTATGTTTGTGTCTAATTTTACTTTAATCTTGTCTTTAAACAGTATATACATCTCCATATATAACTGAAAATCTTATTTTCAATCTGTTGCAACTGTACCAAACAACGAGGTATGTTATCAAAAGAAACTGAACTGATTGTCTTGAGAAAAACAATGTTTCTGTATACAAGGGGTGTTTTTTTAAATGTCAGCTTTATTTATGATTAAAGATCTTCTTTTTCACCACCATTCAGGTACTCCTTTGCTTTGTGTACTATGGAGAAGCTCATTTAAGTTATTTATAACAAGCATATTTTGAAATGCATCGATTTGCTTGAAAATTAAATGTTTCCATCATTTCAGTAATGTCACAGTTCACCCATGATTAGTGAATCCTTGATTGAGAGGACATCCGTTCATGATCTGTCACCCAAGTCTGCATCTAAAAATTTAAATTGTGATGTTGCAGAGATGTTGCGTTTTGTATCGTAGCTGTGTCTGATGCATATAAAAGTGTTAGGCAGGACAGTGTGAGGTTGCATTTTGGTTACAAGATGTTTTTTAAAAATAAACCTGCTAATAGTTGCATTGGAGGGTGTGTTTTACTGCCTTGGTGTTTGCTTTGCTTAAGCACACCCGCGGTACAGAAGTGTTTCTGTAGAGAATACTCCATTCCTCATAGATCTGCCTAATCACTCCAGATGTGAATGACTCCCTCCTGCCAACAAGAAATATACTGCAGAGCACAGGGTGTAAATTAGTGTAGTCACACCCGTGGCCCACCTGCCGGCGCCAACCCCCCCCCCCCCCCCCCCCGACAGGGTCCAAGTAGGTGGGGGGGGCATAGCAATAACTGAGATGCGTTTGGTTCCATTCCGGTTCCTAACCCTCACCATTACGGGGGCATTGGGGTGACATAAGGTCAGGAAGGAGTATGAGGGCACCTATTGTGTGTAGCATTCGTGAGCTGGCTGAGGGGACGGTCTCATGACAGCAAGCCATTGTGAGGAAAAGGCCAAGCGTGTGGTGATTGGGCGGGAACTGCGTTGGGAGCTCGTAAAGTGGAAACCACTCCGGCCCGTCGAGTGTGGGGTCAACGGCCTGATTCACGGCAGCGGAAACGAGTCCGAAGGATGGAGCCAACATGGCCGACGCTCTGCATTTCAAAAATGCGTGTAGGGGAGCAGGCCACAACAATATCGCGGGCCTGTTCTCCGGGTCAAACAAAAGGACAACAGAAACGGAAATCGCTGGAAACGAAAATGCCACCAACGTTGCGCTGGCAAAGTGCCACATTTGTGTAAATGCGATTTGTGGAGATTTGACATCAACCTAAATCTGGAAATTAGCTGCAATGATTGAGCATAAACAGTGTCTTCTCCAAGACATCTGAATAAAGGCTAAAGGAAGTCAAACCGCAATGGCTAAAGGACTCGAAAGCGGCTAGGGGTTTGAATCGCTGGTGGGTCGCTGTAGTCGTACCCTTGAGGTTCTTCATTTATATTACCTCAGTAAAACATACAGCTGTGTAGATTACTACTATGGAGGGTATCGTTTACCCAGGATCAGGGTGTGATCGGAGCAAACTGATGCTGTCGGATGGGAGGGCCACAGAATGCAGGGGAAGAATAACGACACTGAACTTACATTTTCTGCTGGTTCAGATTTTGGCCTGGATACAGGCAACATCTGTCCTTAACTCTTGAGCATTTGCAAGAGTTAGGTTTTTGTTCACAGTTCTGTTTCAACAGAATGTGTTTTTATAAAAAATGAAAAAAAGCTTGCATTTGAGTCAAGTTTAAGGACAAATGTTGACTGAATCTTGGCCTTGGATGTCTTGAAACAATGATGCTAGTGTACAGGCATATAGCCTGGAGTGCAAAGAAATCTTTCCCATGGTCCTCTTTTGTGAGCTACTCAAATCTGTTTCACATTTATTCTATGGTGATGACAGAATTCAATTGTAGGATGCCATTGTTAGTGTGGTGTAACTGAGTGCCAATCCAGTATATCTGTTTGCATGATAACTGCATTGAGGGCAACAGTCTGCATTTTATTACAGTGGTGTGACAGCAGATCAAAGCTTAATTTTTGTGTTCACAAATAATAGAGTAATACTTGAAGGGGACATGAAGTAGTATATTGAACTTGTGGCTTGTCGCATCACTAACGAAGGGTTTCTCAGAATGAACCATTGTACCATAATTCTTGTTTTCCTGCTGTATGCTCCCATCAGTAGGCCTATTTATGAACACTTTTTAGGCAAATGTTGCCATTTAAAAGGATGTTCAATAAGAGCAGAAACCAAAATGACCAGACCTGGGGCCACATGTATAAAACTCGGGGTGAAAGTCTGAAATCACAGCACGTGTTATTTTATACATCTGAATTTCTGCATGGAAACTCCCTTACGCGGCTTTCTGAGGGCATTTTTCTGCTCAGCACTGTTTATACATTGGTTGGTTGGTACTTGGCTATGCCTGCGTATGCTGAATGGCTTCCAAGGTAAAGTTTCATAGCTGCTGGTACAATCCACAATGTTTATTGAACAACATGCAACTCACAGAAGATTTTAAATGGAAAGCAGCCCTTCAGCGCACAATGGACGTCGAATTACAGACAGTGAAAGTGAACTGTAACCATGTTCTCCACAGGATATGCAGAAAATTGTATTCACTGGAAACAAAAATGTGGGCCAAGGGGCTTCCTCGGCAGCAGTTACACAGTAGAGTTATCACTCAGTATGTATCATGGCTTATATTTAGTGCTCTTGGCGGGAATAGCAGTTTGGCGGTTGATGAGAAACCCCACCGTTCCCGCTCGCCGCATGTTGCTCGACACTTAATGTTCGTTTACTTAAAGGACAGCGGGATGCGCCACAGCTACTGTGCATGTGCTTATAAACCGGAGATGAGGGGTTGTATTCTTCCATCTGAAAGCTTCCGTAGAGTTCCTTTAAGGTAATGTTCCTGAGCCTTCATGGAGCCCAGAGTTATCTGCGTGGGAATTCTTTCAACACCAACGAGATTGCCGCCGCCAAACACTCAACGGCCGTCTCCCGACAAGATGGCATCCTTGAGAACGTCACAGTAAAAGAGATAAAAAAAGGCACTTTCTCGTACAGCCACTCTTGACATGGGGGGAAAACCGGACAGGATGCTCATAAATGCATAGAGAAAGCAAAGGAGTCCTCTTCTGTTTCTTAATGTCAAATCAGCACAAATCATAAGTCACATACGGCAAGAACCTGCAGGTGGCTACCAAGGTCAGTTGTCCTGATAACTCATTCCTCGGTCAATAACTGACACCGTCACTTGTGTGGTAGTTTGTATCCATTTTTGAATGTGACCAGATTGTCGCATTCCTGTGAGATAACCAATCACTAAAGCCCTGTGGTTAATGGATCAATTATCAGTCAGTCACAGATACAAAGGGCGTCACCCCCAGTTTACTGAACCCACAGATTCATTGTGGCCGGCATTATGGTCACTATCTTAAAGAGAGAAGATACTGGCCACAGACATAAGATGCGGTGTTGTCCTCCTGTCTGGACTATCAGCAACGAAAGTAGACAGTGTTACTGCCTTTGTACTAATTAGATGTGACATGAACGTGAAGTGATCAAAAAGCCGAACAAGAGTGATGGGCCTAATCTTGGAAGAAACTGAATATGAACTAATTTCAACTCAACTGGTTTAATTCTAGAACGGTTTTGCTCAGATTTTCTCCGATTTTTTACGTGCACACAGACTGACTGAGAAAAACCAGTTGAGTTGAGATAAGTCTAGAATTGTTCAGTCGGGCTGTGTGCGCCGGGCTTTAGAGGAACTGAGTGTAGTTAATTTCATCTTTATTTTAATGAGTGGGGGTCATTTTTGTTTTTCTGCGTTGACAGCTTCACACACTCATGTAAATAAAGTGTTTCACAATTTGGTTCGGTACTTAGGGTTAACTTGGTGCACACTTTTGAGTTTGGAATATTTATAAACATAGCCAGGTGTGGTTAGCACACGAGCAGTGCTGCCAAGCAGTCAGGCTAAAGAGTTTTCAGGTTACAGTCCTTAATTCTATGCAATTTATTTTTTTCCATTATTACATACTTGTTCAATTGCAAATAGAAACCAAACACTCACCAATCGGGTAACTTTTCTAGACAGAATAAGCTGCCTAGAATATGATTTAAATATCTGTTGCCTAAAATAACAATAAAATTTACAGTGTTACAAAAATAAAACCCAGGAAACATGGAGACTCACTATAAAAAGTGTAAATAAACAGCGACTCCCGCTCTGGATAATAGGTTTAAGTTGGCAGGGCCAGTTTTACAATGTGTTACGCCAGAGCTAAATGATCTGGAAAGCGAGGGAAATATATTCATCCACTTTCGTTCACAGGGTTTTGCTTCCAAGTCTTTAATTTTACTCTGTCACTAATTTCCAACGTAGCGTTGGGGGAACGCCGGACCATAGCCGGTTCACACGCCGTGCCAGTGGGCCTCAAATGAGCCGAGACGGGCTCTTAAATCCAGCTGAGGTGGGCCACACCGCACGGTGACCACACCCGGCCCTTACCCGGCCCTTACCAGTGCAAGATTTTAGTCCTTTCATCAATACCCCTGGAAAAACACATGGATCATATGGGTCCGATTGCCTTCAACAAAAGAGGAAAAAGGTTTAGATGACAATTATGCAATTAAATCGCAGTGTTACATCGTGGAAGGGCTTGATGGTTTTGGATAATCCTAACAAGCAGATGTACAGTGCCCTCCACAATTATGGCACCCTGGGAAAGATGAGTAAAAAGGGTTATAAAGATTTATGGTGAATTAGCTTAATCTCACACTGAAAAACCTTTAATTGAAGTAAATTTATTCTGAGAAAAAAAAAATCCCTCATCAAGAAATAATTATTTTTAACAAAAACACGTGTACCACAATTATTGGCACCCCTGCATTTAATACTTTGTACAACCTCCCTTTGCCAATAAAACAGCACTCAGTCTTTTCCCGTAACATCTAATAAGGTTGGAGAATCTGAGACCATTCCTCTTTACAGAATCTCTCCAGATTATCCAGAGTCCTAGGTCCTCTCTTGTGTACTCTCCTCTTCAGTTCATACTTAACAGCGGGGATCAGGTTATTTTTGGTGTAGCCATTCCTTCTTTTTACGGCAAACCCCACCTTGAGTGTTGGTTGCGAAAAGCTCAATTTCGTTTAATCTGACCATAGAACACGGTTCCAGTCAGCGTTTAGCAAACTCCAGGCACTTGTGGAAATGACAGGAAAGGCTTTTTTTCTGGCATGCCTTCCAAATAATGTGTTGGCATGGAGGTAATGTCTAATGGTAGTTTTGGAGACTTGATGACCCCAACATGCTACTTCTGTAATTCTCAACAGTGATCCTTGGGGATTTTTTTGCCTCTCTTACCATCCTCCTCATTGTGCGTGGGGGCAAAATAAACTTGGGTCCTCTTCCAGGCAAGTTTGTAACAGTTCCAGTTGCTTTGAACTTTTTAATGGTAGATATGGCATGTTCAGTTGAGTAGCTATTCCCTGACTTATCAAGCTCATTTGATTTGTGTATTCTCTTATCTTTCCCATGTTGATGATGAATAAGGGAACATGGCCTATGTGTCACCTCATATTTATACCCCAGTAAAACAGGAAGTCATGGATTACTGCTGGAAAGTTCCTAAACACTCTGATCAACTTTAAAAAGTAAAAATATAAATGGAAAAAATGCTTCAGTTATAAAGAAGAAGAATAAGAATTTCTAAGGGTGCCAATAATTGTGGCACACGTGGTTTTGTTAAAAATAATTATTTCTGGATGAGGGATTTTTTTTTTCTCAGAATAAATTTACTTCAATTAAAGATTGGATTTTTCTAATTTTTTCAGTGTGAGATTAAGCTAATTCACCAAAAGGGGTGCCAATAATTGTGGAGGGCACTGTACATGTATGGTGGCAATGTAGCATAATGGTTAAGGAATCAGGCTTTAAACTCCAAGTCGCCTGCAAAAGATGAAGTCATAACAGGAAAAACATTTGTGAAATGAAGAGGTATTTTAAGAAAACTTTTATCGAATTTTATCAGGCCTCCGCTTCTTCACTGAGTGTTGGATGCAGGCCTCTGCCGCTAGCATGCTGTGGTTACTGTTACTGTGTTCCCCCAAGCTCGGCCCCAGCCATATGCCTCCCTCCCCATTAAATCCAGTGTGAGAAACGAATCTGGGCCTGTCAGCGCCATTGGCAACATGTCTGCCACAAATGGCGTTTGGCTGCGCTGAGCGCCCCGCCACCGGTTAATACTGACAGTTGAGGTCATAGCTCACCTGGACACGTGACGGTCTCTTGCCATGACCGGTCGACTTTGCGGTCATCTAGCTTTGAACTGTAATGTGTAACCACCGTGTCCCGGGGCAACCCTGTTACAGTCCCATCTGCCACGTTTAAGCGCGTTGACAGAGCGGTCTCGGGCCTGGAAGTGATTCATATGATTTATAACGTGGCGTCAAATAAACACATTACACAACAGTTTTCACAAGGCAATCAACAAAGAACCGTAGGTCACACTTCAGAGTTGCAACAGTTCTGTGGCACAAGCTCCAAATAAACAGTATGGCTTTAATTGAAAGACAGGTTTTTATCAAACCAGCCATATAACTCAATACATAATTAATGCAATAAGACCCTTGTCAGCTGCGGTTCTCATCAGCCTCAAACAGGTGAGTAGGCTTTTTTATTCCCTCTGTTTCGGCGGGAAAACGCGGACCTGAGGCACGCCAAACAGGTAACACAGTCTAGGTCCTTCTCACGGAGGGCAAGCCTGCTCAAACTGTGAGCTCATTTCACTGTGAATTACAATCACCTTTGATTGTAATTGGGAGTACAGCTATTCAGGAACAATCACCCACTGTTGTCTTGGCACTTGGCATGAGATGTAGACTAGACCTGTCTGCAACGGCACTCCACCCTTGTGTGTTTTTTGTTTTTTTTAATGGAGCATGTGCAGTATGTGGCGCTGTGTTACCGGGGGAAACGGAGTTGGGCTGAGATGGAGGAGTGCAGGCTGTGTCCCTCCTTTGATAACGTGCTCCGAGCTCGTTTCAGCTCTTCAAAGGTAATCGGCATAAAGGCCTCTCCGCTGAGGCCCGCTGTGCCCTCAGGAATGGCCTGCTAGGGGCTCACCAGCTCAAATCCTCCACTGGAGAGGTCAGCAGAGGGCGGACAAGAAAGAGGGACGGAGAGAGAGGATGGGAGTGATGGGAAGAGGAAAAGAGAGAGAGAGAGGTGGTGTAGAGATTGAAGGAAACGGTGAGGTGTAGAGTGTTTAAACAGTGAAAGAGAGGTAAAGGATGAAGAAAAGAGAGGAGGGAGAGAGATTGTTCCACTGATTTTCACCAGCATCAGCGGTCAGGAGTCCCCGTAGTCCCATTGGTTCGCATGGAGTTTTGTCCTTGGTTGCTGCCTATTGCAGCTGCCTTTCACTCAAAAACGTTTATTGTCATTTCATGTTAATGAAACATTATCTGTTAAGTTATCCATACTATTACCTATAGCACTCTGCAATTTAATCATTCTAGTTTGAACTGGTTTTTCACCTCTTGTCACCAATGAATGGCATGGGTTCCAGGTTCCAAAGATGAATGGAGTGAATTTTGTGTATCCAGACCGTCGAATCTTGGCCCCTTTTGGTGGATAGATGATCTAACCTTGGATCCTATTGGTGGATCACAATCAGAGCTTATATCAGCAGTCCTTAGGGGTCCCTCATCTGCAATAGTCAGCCAAAATGTTGTATTGGTCTCCAGGACTCACAGACCTCTCTCTGGAAGACCATGTTCCTGCACTCCCCTCGTTTTATCTCGTAACATCATTTTAAGGGCTAGCAGCTGAAACAGTATTCCCTATTGTACCACTAAGGTACACAGGGTTCAGTTTGTATTGCACCCTCCTTTGTAACACTCAAAGGATTTCGTAAAACTACATATATAATTCTGATGGCTGCTGGTTTAAACCCGGCCATGGTCCTGCACAATGTTCTTTGCAAAAGCAAAGATTGCGTCATGCAACATAAAAGCGCCCTGCTAATACAAAAATATTACTGCAGATTTTTAAGCAACATTGCAGTATGGTTGTGATGAATAACAATGTTGTAACAACATTTTGTAACAACATAATCTTTATTTACCACCCCATGTTTCATCAATAAATGTGTTTGTGATCTGTCAAAAACACAACCTTTCACAACCTAAAAGGAACATTCTTCCAACATCATTTGCAGTGGCTATAAGAATTACCAGTGAGTCCTGTACAATAATTGGTAGCAGAGGTGTGCTCTTTTATCCCGAACCTAACATACTGAACTAAATTATAATTAACGCCACTGGAGACTGCACTCTGCATTATGGAAAAGAACTCGCTAGTTTGTCCTCTGCATGTCTCCTTAAGCCAGATAAACTCTACAGCACCTCTGAAGATGCCCTTTAGTCTGATGAGATGTGACGGACTGGGAAAGACAGTCAATTATTGACTAGTCCAGCGCTACTCAACTCCAGGTCCTGCGGGTCGCAGTGTCTGCAAGTATTTGCTCCAGCCATGCACCACACCACCTGAATTCACTAATTATTTTATCTCCTTGGTCCAGGAAGTAAGCTCATGAGTGAAATCAGGTGGGGCAGTGCATGATTTCAGCTAATACCCGGCGTTGAGTAGCCCTGGACTAGACATTCAGCACCATAAAACAAAAGCTAATTGCAGTTTTGAACATAACCCACCCCTAAACTAGAGTGCTATTTGACAGAAATCGCCCCTGTCTGTTACAGCTGTCTTGATGTTCTAACCAGATCAAACATGGTTCATGTTTGGAACACAGTTTGTAAATATATGAGGGGTGTGGAATAGGGGTGTGGAATATCACAACAAACAGTAAACAATCATGGAAAATATAAACAATGGGACTGAAAAGGTTTGTCATAGGGTCTGTTGATTAAAAACTTGATAATAATAACAATAGTACAAAATGTCCAGTGAAATAACGGTGTCTCTTTTCCCTGTATTTTCCTGCAATTAGTGTGACATCACAGGCAAAAATAACAAGAATCAAATTATAGGAGTGCTGGAAAGGTGAGGGGCAAAGTAATTTCTTTCCAGTGCTGCAGAAAGGTCAAACTCATTATAATGAGAATAGTTATTTTTAAGAGGTACTTATAAAGGTATTTGTAAAGGTATTTTTGTCATTTTAAGTTCATACTTTCCTCATATTTCCTTTGCTGTGTTCGTGCTCCTGTTTAAAAAGAAAATGTATCAAATACATCATATATTAGTATATATACGTATATATATATATATATATATATATATATATATATATATATATATATATATATATATACAGAGAGCACCATAATTCATTGAACAGTGACACATTCTTTGTTATTTTGGTTCTGTACTCTAGCACTTTTAGTTTGAAAGGATACAATGACAATGAAGTGCAGACTGTCAGCTTTAATTTGAGGGTATTTTCATCCATAACGGATGAAATCATTTAGAAATTATTGAACCTTTTGTACCTAGTCCCCCCCCATTTTCTGGAATCAAAAAATATTGGACAGTTTAACATAATTTTTTAAATATTTGGGTCACATATCCTTTGCATGCCAATGACAAATTTTCCTATTGAACTCTGTGGAAAAATAAGTCAGGAGAAGAAACCCTTCAAGTTATCCATCCATATCTACTGCATATCTGGCAGCAGAGTGATGGTTTAAGGCTTGTTTGATACGTCAGACCCTTGATGACCATGTGTTCCATACTGTTCCAGTGTAATTTACAGCTAAATCTAGTCCCCCCCCCCAATTCCCATAGATATCCATTCAAATGCAGAGAGTTTATAGTATCGCTTGTAGGGGGTACCAGAAAAATATGATATCAAAAGATAAAAAAAAGATAAAATGATTACTTCATTCTACATTATGTTAAAACTGTCCGATATTTTTTGATGCCTGAAAATGGGGGGGTCCAATTAATTATGGTGCTCATATATATATATTATATATATATATATATAGTATATATATATACTGTATATATACACCCACACACACATATACAAGTTGCCCGTTAATTTTCTTTCTATAAGAAAACAAAGGTCAGTGACAAATGAAATATCTTGTGTTCAAAAAACATAAAGGCTGATATACAGAGACCGGCAGTGAATAAGGTTATGATTAAGAAAAGTCTGTCACAGTAGCACCTTTCAGCTCTTTTTTTCACCCAGAGGGAGAGTATTAGGGAAGGGTATTCCGATACATTAAAGCATTCCTGTAACCCTTGACCCTCTTAGGCAAAGGCACTTTGACGTAAACGTACTAAACCATCGGTTTTATGCTTCCTTTACAGTAGAGGCTTATTAGCTCCACTATTGCAGGGGGTCTGGATAACAAGGGGGATTTTTCCATATGTGGGACAGGCAAGACTGACTTTCTAACATGCTTAAAAAAATTACCCACAGTCCTCCTTGTCTGAAGACATGGACATGAACTCATTATCATTTACACAAACGTAAATAAGTGTTCTTGCAAAGGTTCAGGTTATTGGTGTTGTCTCCTTTGTGTGATGTCATTAGATGATTTGCAGAACCCGAGAACCCCACCTCAGGGAGAGTCAATCCCCAGGTAACCAAGGCAGGTGGTTATCGAATCAAAACGTCACTTGTAAAAGTGCACGCGGGAAGGCCGTCGTAAATCCGGAAATACAGTTAGAGTGCAAATTCTTATGTGGGGTGATTGAACGAAAGAAATAAGACTCGCATACGGCCAATAAACACAGGAAGCACAGGGAGTTATTTTACAGCAAAGAAAAGACATTTATAGTTGTGAATTTTTCTTTGAAAGAGAAAATAGCTGTTCAGAAGTGGAATGAATGCATTGATAAAGGGAACTCTTCCTCCGTTCAGTAATCTCCACTGAAACTCTGCTTTACTGCCAGCGCAGATTAAAAATATTCAACCGAAAATTGTGTCCATGTTGATTTCTTGTGTTTCCCACCTATTTACTCCATTCCTACATGACCATTGTGCATTATTTGCAGATCTGTTAATTTCACTGATGCTCTGCCTAGACTGTCTATATTTGTGTGTTAGCCAGGAAAACTCTTTTCCTCTTTATAGATTTCCCCAAATCAAGAGATATTACTGAGAACTTGCAGGTCATATGTGTTTAAAATGAAATACATGTACATCATATAAATAGTGGAATGTCTGTGTACTTTCAGAGTGTCTTATATTTGCAGGTATGAAACAAAACTGATTTTGATACTCAGTCAAACGTTCACTCACCAGGGCTATGAATGGAAGGAGTTACTATAGTTACTATGCCATAGAGCCATATTATTTAATTCAGCGACATTTAAACATTTCCAGTTTGTCGGTTCATGTATCAAAAACAGAATATTAATGTGTTTCATTCCAAACCACTGGAATTCAGTTACCATTGTTTATCTAGAGCAATAAAATGTTATGAGCAACTAAAGTAAACTGGAGAGGCGGTTTACTGGAATCCTGTGGTTTGGGGCTACACACCCTGGTCTACTCCATATTCATCTTACTTTTTAGCAAGGTATGGCTCTCAGCAACTGGTGCCAGGGTGGATGGCAGGTACACAAACGTGGGTGTCATCTGTCTTCTTTCTGAACCGCGCCTTCAGGTGCTGGACGGACAACAATGGCTGAAAATGGAACAATGGATGTTGAGGTAAAATAACTTGTAATTATTTTGATGAAATTACATCAGAAAAGACACTGCACTTCATTAAAATGTATATTTGCATTTACTGTTGAGTTGGAATTTATTGTTTTGAATTTTCTTTGAAAGAAAAAAATCTTGTTTCTAGCCACCATATTCCATGAATCACACAATATTTGCACCTGGGAGTCATACAGTACAGTCCTACAGTAGCGGAGTATACAGCAGAGGAACAGTCTTCAAATAACTAATTTTGTGATCTTCTTCCTCTGCTCCATGTCTTCATAATCCAGTGGCAGAATCCCAGTTATACGTATGTGCCATAAAAAGCTTGTTTTTAGCTTTTATCCAAATGCAATATCCAACGAGCTGGGGAGCGCTCTGCGAAGGCCGTCAGTCAAAAAGCTAGGCGTTACTCTGTTCCCAGTCCTTCAGAGCTTCCGTTTCACTTTTAGAACTGATTTGTGGTTGAACCCGTGTTTGTGCGCCACACGGCTATTCTGCTCTACTGGGGGCCCAATGACAAATGGGTGTCAGAAGTGAAAACGTTTGCAGGCAGCATTCCAGTCAGAGTTCCCAGACTTTATTTATCTATTTTTCCACAGGAAACCACTGAATCATAGTAATCCTTTTTTTTTTTTAATATGAATTCAGCCAATGACATCTCTGTGAAGAATTGCTTGTAGATTTAGGAGAAATGCTGAATTATTCACAGTTGAAAATCATTGGAAGACTAATTTTAACTTATTTTTATGTAGTTTTAGTAACAATTTTTGCTAATAACCATTATGAAGTTTTCTAAATATCATTTAGAAAAATCATTAGAGTGAAGTGTGTGTGTGTGTGTGTGTGTGTGTGTGTGTGTGTGTCTGTGTGTGTGTGTGTGTGTGTGTGTGCATGTGTGTGTGTAGAGGAGCCTGTAGAGGAGATCAGTGACTGAAATGCTAACCATACACTTCCTGTAATATACACTTTTACTACATCACATAGCTCCAATCTGCTGACAGGCGCCAGACAAGAGAGAAAGTGATGTTCTCTAGCAAGCCTCTGAGAATCAGTTAGCTCCACCCACCAGACAGGCAGCGGAGTCACTCTATACGCTGTACACTGACCCCAGGTCAGTTTCAAAGATCACAGGGCGGTGAGGTGATAGCGGCTCATGGTTATGATGAACCAGACTTGGGACAGTATCTCCCACCATCAATATTTAACAGGTCAGGGGTCTGGAGGGGGTTCGGAGGGGGCAGGTGTTGATTGTGCCTCTTGTCTCACTTTGGGTCAAGATTCACTTCCAGAGCACAGAGGGCAGAGGGTTGCTGGGCGATAATTGGTCTGGTCTGTTTGATGTGTGCTAGAATGGGCAGAAAGCAGAGGAGGAGAGAGAAAGAGAGGATGAGAGAGAGGGAGGTGAATAATGGAAGGAGAGGTAGGAAACCGTACTGGGAGGGACCATAACCACCCAAAATGTCACGTATCTCATGTAAAATTATTTTGTCGAGACTGAAATTGGAAATAATCACCTGTTAACTCCAGCTTGCGCTCAGCGGTATTTAAATTACACATCCTGACTGCTTTCGCTTGAGCCACAGTAATGAAAGCACACACGCAATAGCTGGTGTAATTGCCCCAGTTAGGATACCTTTCCTTCCCCTTGAAAATAAAGGTGAACTAAAAGAAAATGTACTCACAAGAGCTTAGTGGCGAGCGAGGAAAGTGCCGCGTAATTTAGTGATAGGTCCATCAGGAGAATTCATGACTGGGAGAGAGTACACTCCCTGTTTGCCCCTCCCCACTTCCTCAGTCTGGACAGATTTGTGATTAAAACAACAAAACGCATCTTAAGATCTAGCAATAGCAGTTAACTGTAGCATGGCACGGCCAGTGAAATAAATGCCCATCATACAATTTGCTGGTGGTGATTTTAGAACATGCAAAAATAAATGAATAAATAAATTAAATCTGTACAATACAGCACAGTAATCAGTCAAGCTATGATCTGTTGCTCAGTCCCTGTGAAGCTCTGCGGCTAATTCACAGGGTACAGGGAAACAAATGTTACATAAACAAAGGCTTGTTTTGGAGCCCTCTTGTGACACCAGCTACAAAACTGGACGTGCACAACCATCTGCATCTTCTGTGAGGCAGTACAAAGGTGCATAGACTTGTGACAAGCTGTGATTCCAACAGGAAAAAATGCAACCAACTTCAGCAAAAATTAGACTCGACATGACTGGCTTAAATCTGTCATCAGACAGTAAAATCAACTCTGAAAGAGCACTTTTACCTCGATACATAGTGTCTCTACTGGACTCAAAGAAATACTGTTAGAGTTCATTTAATACTGTCTGAGTTGATTTAACATAAGGAACTTTGCTGTGCCTCAAAGTCATTAAATGAGAAATAACCTCTGTATTTAGTAACCTTGGCTATTAAATCAAGTCCCATTTTATTCAAATCCAAATTTCTGTCTCAGCCCCATGCCTTTATCACAGTGTCCCTACTGCACCTCTAACAGGCCCTGATACAACAATGAAGGGATTGGACTTGAAACCAGAGGACCAGGAGTTTATTACCGGCGTAATTCCGACTCCACGGTCATACTGTACAAGATACAAATCTGCTTAAGAGGTTTTACAGAGGAACAGGCTGTAACTTTATACAGTGCAGTTTGAAGCACAGATGGGAGCGAGTGCTCTGTGTACACTAACCAACCACCCTGCTGACCGCCACGCTTCGTCTTCACTGCTAAGAGCTCTCTCTCACACACACACACACACACACACACACACACACACACACACACACACACACACACACACACATACACATACACATACGCACACAGGCATACACACACACACACACACACACACACACTCACTCACTCACACACATGCACGTATATACACACACACACACACACGCATAAACACACATACACACACATGCACACGCGCACACAGGCATACACACACACACACACGTACACACATGCATACACACACATACACACAAGCACACACATAAATGCATACACACAGGTAAACATGTGCACACTCATGCAGGAAAGCAGATAAATTGTCTGAGTTGGAATGAAGTGGTCATTGCCCTCTTGGAAGCAATGTCAGGCATTCCCTCATCTCTGTTCAGATTGACAAGTATTTGGTACATCTTTCCCTGGTGCAGCTACTCACCTTAATCCCATCTCCCCTCCAAACCCAATTTTGCATTTATTTTTAAAGCGCAGGTTTGCTTCTCCAGTTTGTGCTTTGATGGGGCAATAACCTCGTCATACTTTGTAGCTCAGGGATATTTTCATAATCATACTTTGTAGCTCAGGGATATTTTCTTCAGCAATTCAATTCCCCCCTCCCTTCTTGTTATTGATACTGCGAGCAAGCCAAGCTAAGCATTCTCTGTCCCCTGGTGGTTTCAGTCCATAGGTGGCTTCATTCGCTGTGCCCAGAGTGGGATTTAAAGGAACAATCTAGAAAATTAAATCTAGCTGTTTTTATATGTAATTAAAGGCATCTTACAGAGGTGCAAGAAATGAGAAATGTAACGTTCCGTTCCCGTCCTGTCCGTTTTCCATGTTTTCCTTGTTTCCTTCCGTGTCATGTTGGATCCCTTGTCCGTGTTTCCCTCCTGGCTGTGGACTGGGCGTCTCCCTCGGGTACTTTTGGTTTCATTTTCCACTTTAGCTTCCGCCTATCACTCGCCCCTCTCGTTACTCACATTCCTCACTGCTGTGCTTCGGCAATCACTCCTGATTTAACATCACACCTGTTTCTCGTTTTCTCCTTCACTTCCTGCACCATTTAAACCCCTGGCTGGCTGCTATTCAGCGCCAGTTCGTTGACTAACCTACCGTGTTTGTTTCGTATCCCGTTTCTGGTCCAGTGTTTGTGAACCTGCTGGTTCATACCTGTTCGCCTGGTTTCCTGACTGGTAGCTATCTCTGCTAATCTTTCGCTGCTGCATGCATTTACCTGTTTCCCTTCAAAACCTCCAGACGCCGCAGTTCCAGTCTTCCCGCAGCTGTGTTTGTCCTCCCCGTGTTACGTACCTCCCGTACTCGTGTTGCAGTACCAGGACCTCTGCATGCCAGCCGGCTTACGCCAGTATTGCCCGAGCTACGCCGCACCTTCCAACTCGGCGGTGCATTCACCAGCTACAGTCCTGTCACAACACCCTGCCTTTAACCTCTGCTTTCTGCCCGGTTACTCAAGCTACCCGGTCCAGTTTCCAGTCCTGTTCCAGCCCAGTTCCGATCCAGTTTCCAGTCCAGCTCCAGTCCAGTTTCCAGTCCAGTTCCAGTCCAGTTCCGGTGTTTTAGACACCTCCGTTCTAGTCCAGTTCCGGCTTGGAACAAGTTCCGTGCCGTCCCCTGTGTTCCTGAGTGGACCTTCCGGTCCAGCTTCCAGTCCAGTTCCAGTCCAGTTCCGGTGTTTCATACACCTCCGTTCAAGTCCAGTTCCGGCTTGGAACAAGTTCCGTGCCGTTCCCGTTTCCTGAGTGGATCTCCCGGTCCAGTTTCCAGTCCAGTTCCCAGTCCAGTTCCAGTCCAGTTCCGGTGTTTTATACACCTCCGTTCAAGTCCAGTTCCGGCTTGGAACAAGTTCCGTGCCGTTCCCGTTTCCTGAGTGGACCTTCCGGTCCAGTTTCCAGTCCAGTTCCGATCCAGTTTCCAGTCCAGTTCCAGTCCAGTTCCAGTCCAGTTCCGGTGTTTTAGACACCTCCGTTCAAGTCCAGTTCCGGCTTGGAACAGTTCCGTGTTTCCTCAAGTCCAGCTCCGGCTTGGAGCAGTCCTCAGTTGGACGCTATCCTGTGTTAACTAACTAACCTGTTTTGCTCCCGTGTACAGCTTTGGGACCACCCCAACGCTTAATAAAGTTCCACTTTCTGTAATCTGTCTCCTGGTCGTTGCACTTGGGTTCGTCCCGTATCAGGATCGTAACAGAACGAACTGGCCAACAATATGGACCCAGCCGATCTGGAACAGATTCGCCACGCCTTCTCCTGCCAAACTGCGATCAGCGACCAACAGGGTCGCCGTTTGGATGATGTGCTGGAAGTAGTTAGGGGCATCACGGAGCAAGTATCCCAACTTTCGCTCCACCAACCGCTACTACGGATTCCAGCCAACCCTACTCCTTCCTCTCCCGAACCCCATCCGGAGGCACCGGCTCCCACTTCCAGCCGTGAGCCCCGTGTACAACACCCCGAGTTATATCGCGGGGGGTTGGGGAGATGTCGTGAATTTCTACTTAAATGTGACATAGTGTTTCGGATGCAGCCCTCCTCCTTCGCCTCTGACTCCAGCAAGATCGCGTTCATTATGAGCAGCCTGGGAGGGAGCGCCCTGGAGTGGGCTACATCCATCTGGGACAGCCAGGCTCCGTTATGCAGCAACTTCGCAGCCTTTACGGCAGAGATGCGACGTGTGTTTGAACACCCGACCTGTGGACGTGACGCTACCCAGCGTCTGCTTCAAGTTCGCCAAGGCAACCGCAGTGTCGCAGAAATGGCCATTCAGTTTCGTACCCTCGCCGCGGAGTCAGGATGGAATGACGCCTCCCTCCAGGGGGCTTTCCGCCAAGCTCTCAGCGAGGAACTCAAGGACCAGCTTGCCACTCGGGAGGAATCCAACTCCCTTAATAGCCTCATCAGCCTCGCTATAGCCATCGATAATCGTCTCCGCATCCGGGCCCGGGAGCGGGGAGGAAGTTCCGGGCGTCATTCGCCCTCCGTCGTCTCTAATGTTCATTCACACTCCATCACTGGATCTCGGGCGCCTACGGCCGGGTCCGAGGAAGAGCCCATGCAACTGGGCAGAGTTGCGGTCAATCCCGAGGAGCGTCAGCGCCGTCAGCGCACCAGATCCTGTTTCTATTGCGGCAAGCCTGGCCATCAGATCGCCTCCTGTCCCATTCGCCCAAAAGAAGGGGCTCGCCAGTAAGACTGGGCGTACTGACGAGCCCCATCGTTCCCAACCATGCTGCCCAGGACCGCCTCATGTTCAAGGCTACTCTCCTTTGGAGGGACAAGACCCTATCTTCTTCGGCCCTAATTGACTCCGGAGCTGACGCCAGCTTCATGGATATCACCTTCGCCAGGAGGGCCGGCATTCCCACGGAACGTCTCACTTCACCCATTTCAGCTCTAGCTCTGGACGGCAGGAGTTTGGGGTTAGTTACCCACTCCACCGTTCCTATCCAATTAGTTCTATCTGGCAATCATCGGGAGTCCATTCAGCTATTACTGATTAACTCCCAACAATCTGCTCTGGTTTTAGGTCAGACCTGGCTTCGCCTCCACAATCCCCATATTGACTGGAAAGCCGGTCGCATCCTGGCGTGGAGTGCCCACTGTCTAGCCAGCTGTCTCCGTTCTGCACTACCCCCTCCGGGGCCCAGTAAACCCTGTTCCATGCAACCTATACCGGATTTAACGAATGTTCCCAGCGAGTATCACGACCTCGCGCAAGTATTTTCTAAATCACGTGCTCTGTCCTTACCTCCTCACAGGCCGTATGACTGCGCCATTGACCTACTGGCTGGAGCTAAACTGCCATCGGGACGCCTCTACAGTCTGTCTGGACCGGAGAAACTAGCCATGGAGGAATACATCCACGACTCCCTCGCTTCGGGTATTATCCGTCCCTCTTCATCCCCAGTCGGTGCAGGGTTCTTCTTCGTTGGGAAGAAGGATGGCTCCCTGCGACCCTGCATCGACTACCGGGGCCTCAACCAGGTCACCATCCGTAACAAATACCCTCTTCCCCTCATTAACACCGCCTTTGAAGCCCTCTCTCCAGCTGTGACGTTCACCAAGCTCGACCTCCGGAATGCGTATCACTTGGTGCGTATCCGTGAGGGGGACGAGTGGAAGACTGCTTTTAATACCCCGTTGGGCCACTACGAATACCTGGTGGTCCCTTTCGGCCTTACTAACGCCCCAGCAGTCTTCCAGAGCATGGTGAACGACGTCCTGCGGGACCTCCTAGGGAGGAGCGTTTTTGTTTATATCGATGATATTTTAATTTTTTCTCAATCCCCGCAGGAGCATGTCCGTCACGTTCGAGAGGTTCTCCAGCGGCTGTTGGAGAATCAGCTGTTTGTTAAGGCTGAGAAATGTTCCTTCCACGCTTCCACGGTCCCGTTCCTCGGCTTCATTATCGAGGAGGGCAGTATCCGGGCGGACCCTGTGAAAATCAAGGCGGTGACAGAATGGCCCCAACCCACCTCCCGCAAGCACCTTCAACAGTTCCTGGGGTTTGCAAATTTCTACCGCCGCTTTATTCGCAATTACAGTTCCATTGCTGCTCCCCTGACTAAACTCACTTCCGTTGCCCTGCCTTACTGTTGGAATTCCGATGCCCAGCGAGCTTTCGAGCTACTCAAGGCTCGGTTTTCCTCAGCACCTATCCTCCTTCACCCTGACACTTCTCGGCAGTTTGTCGTTGAGGTGGATGCCTCCGACACCGGCGTGGGGGCCATTCTGTCTCAACGGTCCGCCTCTGATAGCAAGCTCCATCCCTGCGCATTCTTCTCCCGGAGGCTGTCCTCCGCCGAGAGGAACTACGATGTCGGGGATCGGGAACTGCTGGCGATAAAACTGGCTCTTGAGGAGTGGCGCCACTGGCTGGAGGGGGCAGGTACCCCTTTTCTTGTTTTTACCGACCATCAAAACCTCATTTATTTAAGATCTGCCAAGAGGCTCAATTCTCGTCAGGCTAGATGGTCGTTATTTTTTGCACGCTTTAATTTCTCTGTTTCTTTCCGCCCTGGTTCCCGTAATATTAAAGCAGATGCCCTGTCCCGCATTTTTTCCCCTCCCTCCAGTCCTGCTGATCCGGAGCCCATTTTGCCGGCCTCCTGTGTGGTGGCTGCGGTCTCCTGGGAGATTGAGGGCATTGTGAAGGCCGCCCAGACTTCCCAACCGGACCCCCGCAATAACCCTAACTCCTGTCTTTTTGTCCCCGATTCCGTCCGCTCCCAGGTCCTCGAATGGGTTCACGCCTCGTGCCTGGCATGTCACCCAGGTGTCGCCAGAACTATCGCCCTCGTCAGGAGGAGTTTCTGGTGGCCTACCCTTAAAGGGGATACCCGTGCCTTCGTCCTGGCCTGCTCGGTGTGCGCCAGGAGCAAGGCTTCCCACCAGCCTCCCTCCGGTCTTCTCCTTTCCCTCCCCGTCCCTGGCCGTCCTTGGAGTCACATTGGTGTGGACTTCGTAACCGGTCTGCCGTTGTCAGAAGGTAACACCGTCATTCTGACAATAGTGGACCGGTTCTCCAAGGCGGTTCACTTTGTTCCCCTCCCCAAGCTCCCGTCCGCCCTTGAAACCGCTGAGCTCTTGGTGCTACACGTGGTCAGGCTGCACGGGATCCCCTCTGACATCGTGTCAGACCGTGGGCCCCAGTTCTCCTCCCGAGTTTGGAGGGCGTTCTGTGCAGCCCTGGGTGCCTCTCCTAGTCTTTCCTCGGGTTTCCATCCCCAGTCTAATGGTCAGGCAGAGAGGGCGAACCAGGACCTGGGGGCCGCCCTGCGGTGCGTTACAGTGCGCAATCCTGCCTCTTGGAGCCGTTTTCTCCCCTGGGTCGAGTACGCACATAACTCCCTTAAGAGTGCCTCTACTGGCCTATCCCCGTTTGAGTGTGCTTTAGGCTATCAACCCCCTCTTCTGTCGACCCAGGAGGCCGAGATAGCTGTCCCCTCTGTTAGGGCCCATGTCCTTCGTTGTAAAAACATTTGGAGACTCACACGCACCGCACTCCTTCACGCCAATTCCCGCTCCCAACGTCTGGCGGACCTTCACAGGACCGCAGCCCCACAGTATAGGGCCGGTCAGCAGGTCTGGCTCTCCACTGCAAACATCTCCCTTCCCTCTTCATCCAGAAAGCTTCAGCCCCGTTTTATTGGTCCCTTCCCCATCATTTGTCTAGTTAACCCGGTGTCTGTTAAACTTTCCCTCCCCGCCTCCCTCAAAGTTTACCCTGTGTTTCATGTGTCCCAGGTTAAGCCTGTCTCCTCCAGCCCCCTCAGTACCCCTACCATCCCGCCTCCTCCCGTCCGAGTTGTTGACAACGCCCCGGCCTACACGGTGAACCGTGTTATTGATATCCGCCGCAGGGGCCGGGGTTTCCAATACCTCGTCGACTGGGAGGGGTACGGTCCTGAGGAGAGGTCGTGGCTCCACAAGAGCCTGATCTTGGACCATTCAGTAATCCAAGACTTCCACGAACAGTTCCCTGACAAGACCAGGCCTCCGGGTACGCCAGGTGGCGTACATTGAGGGGGGGGTACTGTAACGTTCCGTTCCCGTCCTGTCCGTTTTCCATGTTTTCCTTGTTTCCTTCCGTGTCATGTTGGATCCCTTGTCCGTGTTTCCCTCCTGGCTGTGGACTGGGCGTCTCCCTCGGGTACTTTTGGTTTCATTTTCCACTTTAGCTTCCGCCTATCACTCGCCCCTCTCGTTACTCACATTCCTCACTGCTGTGCTTCGGCAATCACTCCTGATTTAACATCACACCTGTTTCTCGTTTTCTCCTTCACTTCCTGCACCATTTAAACCCCTGGCTGGCTGCTATTCAGCGCCAGTTCGTTGACTAACCTACCGTGTTTGTTTCGTATCCCGTTTCTGGTCCAGTGTTTGTGAACCTGCTGGTTCATACCTGTTCGCCTGGTTTCCTGACTGGTAGCTATCTCTGCTAATCTTTCGCTGCTGCATGCATTTACCTGTTTCCCTTCAAAACCTCCAGACGCCGCAGTTCCAGTCTTCCCGCAGCTGTGTTTGTCCTCCCCGTGTTACGTACCTCCCGTACTCGTGTTGCAGTACCAGGACCTCTGCATGCCAGCCGGCTTACGCCAGTATTGCCCGAGCTACGCCGCACCTTCCAACTCGGCGGTGCATTCACCAGCTACAGTCCTGTCACAACACCCTGCCTTTAACCTCTGCTTTCTGCCCGGTTACTCAAGCTACCCGGTCCAGTTTCCAGTCCTGTTCCAGCCCAGTTCCGATCCAGTTTCCAGTCCAGCTCCAGTCCAGTTTCCAGTCCAGTTCCAGTCCAGTTCCGGTGTTTTAGACACCTCCGTTCTAGTCCAGTTCCGGCTTGGAACAAGTTCCGTGCCGTCCCCTGTGTTCCTGAGTGGACCTTCCGGTCCAGCTTCCAGTCCAGTTCCAGTCCAGTTCCGGTGTTTCATACACCTCCGTTCAAGTCCAGTTCCGGCTTGGAACAAGTTCCGTGCCGTTCCCGTTTCCTGAGTGGATCTCCCGGTCCAGTTTCCAGTCCAGTTCCCAGTCCAGTTCCAGTCCAGTTCCGGTGTTTTATACACCTCCGTTCAAGTCCAGTTCCGGCTTGGAACAAGTTCCGTGCCGTTCCCGTTTCCTGAGTGGACCTTCCGGTCCAGTTTCCAGTCCAGTTCCGATCCAGTTTCCAGTCCAGTTCCAGTCCAGTTCCAGTCCAGTTCCGGTGTTTTAGACACCTCCGTTCAAGTCCAGTTCCGGCTTGGAACAGTTCCGTGTTTCCTCAAGTCCAGCTCCGGCTTGGAGCAGTCCTCAGTTGGACGCTATCCTGTGTTAACTAACTAACCTGTTTTGCTCCCGTGTACAGCTTTGGGACCACCCCAACGCTTAATAAAGTTCCACTTTCTGTAATCTGTCTCCTGGTCGTTGCACTTGGGTTCGTCCCGTATCAGGATCGTAACAAGAAACACATCACTCCTTGTTCTAATTTAAATAATAATGTTTGAAAAAAGCATCAGTTTCCAGACCAATTTTTCCTGAGATGGATATTTAGCTATTAAACCTTTCTGTCATCCGATAGTCTGAGACATCTGCACCACAGCCCACCAATTCTCCCCTTTCCCAGCATGCACCTCTCTGTTCAGCCATTTTTGGTGGACATGTGTGGAGTGCAGTTCAGATGATACATTTGCAGACATAAAAGGTACAAATGCTTGTCACTGGGGTGTTACCCTATAGGGACATAAAACTGTACCCCTAGCCAGCAATACGTAATTAATCTGTACCCTTTTTGCTTGAAATGGTACTTATTAGTACCCAAGTAGAACATTCTTGTACTTTCAGGATACACTTGGGAAATTTGTTCCTTAAAGAAAAATGTATCTCCACTGTGCCCTTATTTCTGAGAGTGTAGGAGGGGTGAATTTGAGTCAAAGTGTTCCATATGGAGTCAAACTGCTCCATATGTCATACAAACCCAGACAGGGCCAAAAAAAATCCCTTTCCTATCAGGGGAGTGGGGTACAAGTTTGCTTTGTCTCTGCGTTTAACCCTTTAAGGTGTACGATAACAAATACGTGATTTGAATGTTCTTTACTGAACATCTAATGCTGATGTTACAATCACTACTGGTGCTTGAAAACAATGGACTTCTAGAAGACTAGGAATTTTGAAAAAACATTCCAAAAACCGTACTCTTCAATGGGTTAAAGCCCATTGAGGTCCCAGGGCCTGGAGGCGCAGCTGGCTCTCTGAGTATACGACCAGGGCCATATCCGTCTGCCTCATCGGCTCTTCCCTTTAATGTTGCAGGCTGTAGCGCATCCTCTGGTTTAACGGCGCTGCCATTAGCGACGCCACCAGCAGGAAGCTGTCTATGACCCCTATTGACATACCTGCCAGCGAGGAACACACACGCTGAATTAAATACACACCAGCAGAGCACATTAAAAGTTGCGTGTGATCTCTTTCTGCTAGATAATTGCAAATAGATGTAGTTTCTCATTGTGAGTGTTTTGTGTTTTGTGTGTTGGTGTTTCATAAAAAAAATGTTAAAAAAACTTGAGCTTTTGCTCAATAAGCTTGGTGACATTTCAGCTCGGAAAATATCCAGGTCTGCATTTTATGATATTGAAGTGATAATTGGTGAAACTAAAAAGGCACCAACAAAATAAAAATGTTTTTTTGCATTCCCCTTCTATTTATTGATGGGTTCCTTCATTTTAGTCATACTGCTTTTAAACCGCATGCTTAAATCCTGTCCAGCTAATTGTGTGTTTCGCAAAAGGACGATAGTCGTACTCATTAATTTCACTTGTTAAAGTAGGGAGGCAACTGCAGACCCTTTTAAGCCGTGGTGTTCTGCGTTCAAGCTATGGGCAGCAAGGTTTATGGGTCTGTAATAAAGTTTATTCATGTTGGAAATTGCTTGAGGACATGCAAAGCCTTCCCTCACACCTGCCGCGTCTCACCATTGCTATGACTCCGGTTTATCTACTGGAGAGTATCACGTTTGCACATATGGCACAAAACAGCTGTCGGATAGTTGCACAAAACAAAGACTGCATGCCAATCCATTGTATTTCCATGTAGTGTATTCTCTGAACCCAGAATGGTCCCCTCCTAAAACATGCCAAACATTCAGATACAAGAACAAGTATGAGGGTGCATTAATCATTTCATGAATTAATAGCTTATATGCATGTATATATATATGTATATATATATGTATATATATATATTGTATCACTTCTATGAAAATCCTCTGTATCAATGCAGAATTTACCTTCAATATCCACCTATGCCCTCTTCTTACTGCTCACAGAACTCAACTTCCCTTTCAAAAAATGTGAACACTTTAAATGGTTCCCAATGCATAGCAGTGCCAGTGCCAGTGCCAGTGCCAGTACCAGCAGCAGCAGTAGCAGTCACACGTATCCTATGGTGCTTAGTAGTTTGTTTCCTTCAGTGCATATTATTTAGTTTTCACTTAGTTTGATGTTTTTTCTCAATTTCGTATTCACGCAGTTTGAGATTCCTTTGACTTTGAAGTTGATTGTAGGGCTATGTGGATCAGCTGTTGATCAGTGTCTTGGAGACTGGCTATTACTTAGTCATTGAGAGCAGCTGTTGTACATTCTTGTCAAATCAGAGTGTGACGACACCCTCTCCCGCTGGGATTAAAAGAGGCAGGAAATTGCATATTTATGTTAATTTCTGATCCTATCATCGTTTGCTACAACACTCATGGCAGCAGCCTTGTTTATTGAGAAACTCTGCTAGTCTTTTAGGACTTTAATTGGAGGTTTCCTTTACTTTATTTGTCAGAGTAATGGAGGAGGTGTAGTAGTAAGAGTAATGGGAAGCCTAGCTATTTTCAAACCACGTACCGTTATTTATTTATTTTTATTTTTTTAAAGTCCCAAACCTTATCTACACAATGCATTTTGTCATTTTTTGAGAAAAGAAATGTGAAATTATCAAGAGAAAGGGAGGAAAAAATAAATATTTCCTAAACCGAAGAGGCATTTGTTCACTAAAATATATTGAACAGGCATTTGCTCATTAATACGATAAGGCATAACTTCTGTTTTCCTGAATAAACATTTATACCTCCTTTCCATATTTTAAGTGGGTGAAACTGGTACTCGTACTCCTTTCTGCTGGGGTTTGAGAAAACGATACCACTACGGTATTGCATGCTGAACTTCTTCCAGCTTCATCTCAAGATCTGTTTGGGGGCGTAGAAAAATCCTACGATTTAATGCAGTTGCCAACTTCAATCGAGAATTGGCCTCAAAATTTAAATTTGCAGCTTCGTTAGCGGAAAAATCCCCCGTCATCTGCGATTTAACAAAAAAGGAGAACCATACCGATCATGAATATAGATTGAATACCCTTTCTGAAGTAAGAAGTGCAGAATTTCAGAAAACGTCCTCCAAGCTGAAATTATCCAAACAGAGACGTTCAGTCCAGATTTCTGTGCCGGCCAATCCATAAACCAGGCTGCCAGCATTATAAAAACATTCAGCAGCTCGGCCTTGTTTTCTGTATCATAAAGGCTATCAAAGTTTTATTCGGGACCAAGCTGTGTTTCATCAGCAGGATCAAAGAGGGGTATTCGTTTCCCAGAGGACTCATGTTATGATATTTTTTTCCTTTTATTTTATTGAATTTATTTTAGATTTGGTGGATAACTGGACAACTGATATTACTGTGAGTGCTCCCGAATCTGATTAGTTATATAGAGGCGAAGTTTAGCAAAAAAAAGAAAAAAGAAATCCAATATGGCCACTGGTAGCCATTGGTGCCGTGCCTTGATGTTACATCATAGGCGTAAGCTTGGTAACATACTGCCTTTGACTGGGTTTGGCCTGCTGTTTCTGTCACTCCCCTAGGGTGTATTCTCATTTTCCATGCTTACCTGTAGACCTATGCCAATTTTTATATTTCACCAGCAGTGCATTATGGAGTGAGATGCAGATTTAGTAGTAATGGGATGTTTGGCCACACTCTGTGAGCTCCTTGAGCCAAACGCACTACTTTGAGCCAAGTGGAATAAAATAGAATTCGAAGAGAATTCAAATAGAAGGCACCTTTCCCACAGAGAATTTGAAGGCCAAACTTCGGCAAGCATGCAGATGTGTTTGACACATCGTCACCGTTAGAATGTGACAGGCTGACAGACAGAAATCGTGTTAAACAGACACAGAAGGTGACCGAGTGCCCTAAGCATTGAATATGATAATGTGTCTCTTCTGTCAGACTAGCAGCCTCTTATATGTTCCACTACCGTTCAGCAGCAGTCACAGAATATGGCACCCATTTAAGAATAAAAACGTCTTTATTCGCCGTACGTAGCAATACATTTATGCTAAAATTATGCTCTTTGGGGTTTGATACCTAAGAAAGCTTTAAGCTGTGAGCTCTCCCACTGCAGCTCCTGAAAGGTTTGGTTGCAATTCCAAGACGCAGCAATGTCTCGGCTCCGTCACATGGACGAGCGAGTCCAGCAGGCCCGGGAGCCAAGCCTAAACCGCCGGAGCGCGGCTGAAAGAAACAGACTTGTTTTCTCGCCTCACCTTCCTGGTGCTACCATAGGAACCGTGTCAACCGCGAGAACAACACACCAACTGCATCTTCTTAAAGCCCAAATGCTAAGGGAGAGAAATGCATTCCCTTTAAAGCAGAGGAGGGGTCGTGGTTTTCCACAGATGGGTGTTTTTTTTACCACTCAGTGCCACTTCAACACCAAGTGGAGAGGTCATTGTTTTACCTGAGCAGGGGCTTGTATGACAGTACCACAGGGATGATCATGTGACAGTAGAGGTCCTATCAAGATCTTCCTTTAACGGCTTCCCTCAGTCACTGCACCCAAAGTCCCAGTGATATTCGGGGTGGCTCAATAGTAAAAATCTATCTTTTCAAATACATATGAACAATGATACAATGAATTATACAATGAATTTCAAGCTCCATTGTGATATACTGTAGATTTAATGGCAATCATAAGGATACTTATAATATAATGCACTTTTTTTTCTTTTTTGTGAAGAATGGGCCTTGATTCCCTTTAAAAACAAGAATGTTTCTGAGGAAATAAATGAGGTCCAATTATGATTATGATTTTCCATGCAAGACTGAAGATGCAGAACCTTGCCAAGTGCTTGTGTGTGTGATCTCTCTTCAATAGCAAGAGCTTGGCTGTGGTCCCCCAATCCCTGTCTTAGTTGTGCTGCTGGTGGTGGAGGGGAGGGTGGGGATGCTGGTGGTGTGAGATTTGATTTGAGCATCCCTGCAGATTGCGCAAGCCTCGCCCTCCTCTCTTCCCGTGCTAATAGGCTAATTGGCACGTTACTCTATTGTTTTCTGGGAACTCCGTTGGCTCCGAAGAGGATTCCCTTGTTGATGGGAGAGAGGCCTTTTTAGTGGACAAGCGAGTATCCTTTCCACCCCGTCAACCTCCCTGGATTCGCCCCCCAACCCCCCCCCCCCCCCCACCCCCCACACACACACATGGCTCCACTCGGCTTTTGCAGAATACGGCTGCTTCGGTCCAGCCCCTTATTTTGGAATAAGAACAATGCTCTGTTTTACAACACATGACATAATAATGTGTGTTTAATTTTCCAGAACAAATGCAAGCCTTCTAAAAAGCACAGGCCGTGTTTCATTTGAGTTGCCTCAGTCAGTGTTCCATGTTGCTGATTGCTAATTTGATTAGAGATTCTGCGATTTACGTAGGTGATGGAGATGAATGAGAAAATGGCCCATGATTTTTTATTTATTTTTTCAAAACAATAAAGTGTGACTAATTAAACGTGTGTGTGTGTGGTGTGTGTGGTGTGTGTGTGTGTGTGTGTGTGTGTGTGTGTGTGTGTGTGTGTGTGTGTGTGTGTGTGTGTGTGTGTGTGGGGTGTGTGTGTGGGGGGGGGGGGGCTAAACATGCATTGTATTTATGACTGGAGTGAACAGTTATTTTTAAGAAGGGGTAACATTTGATTTTCACATGCAAATGTGAGCAGCCCAAAGAGGCCTACAAAGATGTTTAGTGTGTAACATCATATTCCTAAAATTATGCAGCAGTCCATAAATCTGTAGAGTTTATCTGTGCAAAAATGAGTGTTTGAAGAGAACCTCCAGTGTGGGAGGTGGAGGTTACTCTGCTAGTAATGAGAGATCATGCTATGTCAGAGAGAAGGAAAACCATCTAATTGGTTAACTGCGCAAACCCACTGATAGATATTAAATGTATTGCTTAGAGCAGGCCTCTCTGCTTTGATGTACAAGCAAACAATGTACAATTATCTTACAGGCACAATCTTGATATCTGTTTAAAGTGAACAAGATGGCAGTGGTTCTTTTCCACTAAAATGTCACATGATTTATGTGTATTTTCCTATGTTCCCCTATATGCACGTAGATGTATTCATAGGAGCAAAGCTACCTGGATATATAAATTGTAGCTCTTGTCTTCCCACAGCTACCTCAGCTTTATTTTATAAATGTTCCATCTATTGTAAATTCATGCTTTGTGCACATAGGTCCTGTGAACTCTGATTCAAACATCTGCATCTATTCAAACATTGAATAAACGACTTGTAAAATGCCTCTGGGAGCCACTATACGTAAAGTCCTTCACCCTTCTCCTTGGTTTATTCAGACGGTAAACCATAACGGCACACATTATTCAATCTGGATCTTGTTTTGACAATGCATTTTTAGATTCTCAAATTGTAAAATGGCAAACATATGAGTGCCTACTCCCTATGACCAAAACCATATTTTACTGTAATACCTTTTAGGATTTTTGACAGATGGGGGGGAGTGTTTTCTCACAATGCAATTCAGGTTCTGAGTGTCCTGCGTGTGTTGATGACATTTGACTAATTCGTGAAACGATTATAATGTTAAAGTTTATTTTATTTTATATTTTGCATGGCTTGTAATATCATTCCTCTGAGTTTAATGAGAAACGGAAGGTGCATGAGTGCATGTAATATAGACAAAACCAACATTGGGGTTTCGGTTTGGCGAGTTTAACTGAACATGTCGACTGCCCAGTCAGACCTGTCATCTATAAGTAGTGAGTGAGACGGAGCTAACAGACAGTCCGAGTTTACTCAATAAAGATAGATTATGATCATGAAGACCAGGCCAACACATGCATTTTGAAATGATTTGTTCATACTCAGGCTAGACTTGTGTATGGGAGCCATTGGCTGTCCTTAACATGCCATTTTGTGGCACAGCAAAGGCTAATTGACACTTCAAAATAAGAGCGCATTGGCGAGTTTGAGCTGGCAGGAAGATGGCAAACAGCAGAATATTGTAGCTGTGGTGGCCAGATTGGGTCCCGCTCCACCGACACACAGCCGTGTAGATTCCTGCGCTCGGTCTCCACCACAGCACATATACATCGGAGAAGCCATTCCGATTGGCTGGAACAATGAGGGTCACGTTTGTGATCCATTGTTCATCCAGGGATTGCCTTGCTTTGCACTTGCGCTGTATCAAACAAATCCCCATTGCACATGTTTCTCACCACAAATGGGGGGGATTTTGATGGGATGTGGCACATACTGTAAGTTCATGGAACAAAGATCAGTTTATTTCTGGGTAGTTCATTGTGCCTTGCTTTTTTCTTTTTTAAATCTACATTTTATACTGAGAGAGTAGCCAACCTTTTAAATCAGTGCTGACTCACAACTGATAAAACTGTGCTCTGTTATGACAGAAGACCCGCCCAGGGGAGAGCAGTGTGGAGCCCTACCACTGTGTACTTTATTTCCAAATAATATTAGACCCCCTGCTGAGAAACCAGGCTTTCTGCCACATATTCCTAGCAGTGGGCTATGCTGAGTAACATGATATCTCATGGTTATTTGTGGATCTTAATCCACTAATATAGCATGAATCTACACTAAATCATACTCAATAGTATTTTGGGAGGCGGTGGGTAGGGTTGATTTTACATTCAGACTGTTCCACATGTCACATTCCTAACTCTAGATGGATGGTTTGCCGTCAATACGCTTTACCTCACATCAAAGGGATTTAATTCTAGGGGAGATGACATGTCTGGCTGGTTATAAAAAGCATACATCAGCATTTAATACACTTATGCAGGTTGACTGCAGGTTGTTTTCATATTAGCCAAAATAGCAGCTAATTTCGTTTTTTGCAAATGGTTTTTTGGTAAAGCATCTGTAACATGTGACCTCAGATACTACACAAAGAAGCAAACTAGGGGAAAAGTAATATATGACAATACAGACTTTAGATAATTTCTAATGGTTCCACAAACATCTGTTCCTTTTACAAGTGCTGTATTCTCCGTCTCTGTCTCCTGGTATATTAGTGTGTATCAGCAGCCATGGGTTCCCACATTCATACACATTAGTGTGATTTATATCTTTCATTAAGCACATTTAAAGTCTTAAATTCACCGGTAACCAGAGATCAGGCACCAGGCCTGCTACGGTGTCTGGCAGAGGGCTGTTGGCAACGCTGCACTGGAGATTGGCGGGGGCCTCGTGTTGGACTGGACCGCGCCTCGTGTTTACCATAAGTGGCCTCTGATATTTAACTCTCTAAGCCGGGAGAGCGGTACTTGTCCAACTGCGCACTAATACGCTTTTGTTTCAACGAGTCCAGCTTTAATGACTTTATTTGCAGGCACACATCATAAACAGTACGTCTTCCCCCTTGTGCAATACAATAAGTAGATATGCTCGCATCTCCTGGTTGTGTTCCCCATTAGTCTCTGCTCAAATAACACTGGCTCTCCAAGCAAAGGTGAAAGGATGAGATGCTTATTTTTAGCATTTTACTGTGTTGCTAAATTTCGACATTCCTTCCACCCAGAATATGACAACACCTCTTCTTATCACTTCCAACAGCAAAAGCCTAAGTTTTATGCACATGTAGTGCTGGATTCAGTGTAATGCTATACATGTAGGTAAGGATCTCCACAAGTGCATCTGACCAATGCAATTAACCTGAATTATATAAGGGCATATAGCCGTATATATAATATATTATGGACAGTGAAAACGCAAGAGCTGGCACAGGACAGCTGGATTGTCCTCCCCAAATTGAAAACAGGAGATGTTACTCCATTGAACAGACCCCTCTGTGCCTGTGTTGTGCAATAATGGCTGAACGGCACAGCAGAGATCCAGATGGAAGCTGACTGGTTTTACGGTCTCTGTGGGGGGAAACAGGACCTCTCTGAGGGAGGGGAACGGGCCGTTAGTTTCGTGGGGTGCTGATGAGTCACCCGTGCGCCCATGGGCTCGTCCTAATGACTCCGTTCGGCTTATCCAGAGCCCTCATCGATCAGGGTGGGGCGCCGTCTGGAAGCAATAGAAAAGTGGCCAGGGTGTGGTCTGGAGCAGGAGAACGACACTGCGCTCTATTTGGCAAAAGAGAGGATATAGAATTTCAATGACCAAGAAAAGCCAGTGTGACCTGCAGACTGCCGACTTATGGCCTTTGGTTGAGAATTTCTCGCGAGCTCGCTTGCGTTTTGAATGCTACTTAATGACAATAAAACTTTATTTATAAAGTCCAGCCATCATCTAATCCACTTATTCCTGGTCAGGGTCATGAGGGGCTGGAGCCTATCCCAGCATGCATTGGGCAAGAGGCAGGAATACCCCTGGACAGGTCACCAATCCATCGCAGGGCACACACACCATGTCTTTGGACAATGGTGGCATGTCTTTGGACAATGGGAGGAAACCGGAGTCCCTGGAGGAAACCCACACTTCCCATTCTTCACTCCCCACCTCCCTTCCTCCACTCCCCCACTACCACTCCTCTCCTACCCGGAAGTATGCAAAAATGCCTCAACGTTTTGAGAACAAGTATTTGCAAGTACAGTGTTAAATGTACCTGGCATTGCGGTTTGCGTCGAGATGTTTATTAATATGTAACAATTTATACATAATTAAGATGTAATCAGCAACTTTAGATTAAAACACAAAGATCCATTTCCGGGGCACGGAGTAGAGGAGTTGGTAGTGGAGGAAGGGAGGGTGCATTTTTCGACTATTGGGACACACCCAGGGAAAACGTGCAAACTCCACACAGAATGACCCTCGGCCGGGATTCGAACCTTCTTGCTGTGAGGTGACAGTGTTATCCACTGATCCACCATGCAGCCCTTCAGAGAATTATGGAACTGTCCACCTTTCCAATGGTCTTCCTCAAAGCACTCCAAAAGGTTTGAGTGATTTTATATGATGTAAACTGAAGGCCGTATGAAAACCATATCGTAAACCTTGGAAATTCAGAAGTGCACAGCCCTTTGGTGGGAATTGATGAGGCAATGATGGATTCTGTCACAACTTTCGCAATCGCGAAAATCCGCCCATCATTTTAAATTATTTGTGTTGCAACCAACTTATTGCTGTTTGGGAAAATCCTCCCATCCTTATGGGATCCTTATTATGAAACCATTATTTTTATTTTTATTATGAAACCCATATGATTTTTGATATATGGAGAACATAAGTAGTGTGCTGTCTTTTTTTTTTTGGATCGCCATTTTGACCCCAGGAGAACCGGGTCTGTGGATTTAACAAGTACAGCACATTCCTCAATAGCTTGACCCCAGCCGTGATCCTCATCATAGCAAAGGAAACCCTTAGAGCCGCTTTCAGTGTTTGTATCTGCATTGCCCTTGTGAGAAAATGAGTGGAGGGCAAACCTGTTCTGTTATTATTACTATTATTATTATTACTTTTTCCAGCTGCCTATGTGGATGGTGACCTCACTCTCTATGTCAAATAAACACTCTGCACAATCCCCTATGAAGATAGAGGTCAGAGGTCAAAGGTCATGCAAGAAAGGACCCCTCGCACAGATGCGCTTCAGGCCAGCCATAACTACAGAGCCTTTAGCACTTGTACATCTAGTGCGCAAATCCCCTGCACAACCCTCGAGTGGGCCAGGAGGCCGGAGGTGTCATGCCTCGCTGCTTAATGACACTCATTTCAGCCGCCCCTTTGTTCCACTGGGTAGTGAGTTCAGCTGCGTACAGGAAGACTGAGGCGAAGTTAAGGAAAAGCAACAGCAACAACAAAAAAGAAATTGTACGTGTGATGATTCTCACTCGGGCTGCCCTCTCATTTCACCCTGAATTAGCCTTGTTTTTACTGAACTCTTAAACACTGCCACATTTGTTTGTCGCAGAAAGACTGTGATTAGTGCACAGGGAAGGGGAAGGAAGAGGCCATTTGTAATGGGGGTGGGGGAGGGAAAGTTGGAATGGGGGAGGGGAGGGGGAGGGGGGGTTCCCTGGGCTATTCTTGCTCAAATCTGGAAGAGACGATGGATGAAGAAGCGTGGGAGAGAGAGCAAATGCGGATATTACAACTGCTACCTCATCTAATCCAACTAGTGGAGTTTCACACAGGTCACATGTTGGAACAATCTGTGTACAGGAATGCAAATCCAAATTTTTTCTTAATATTTTCATAAGGAGTTATAGGGTCAAATATCCACGGGAAACTGGTGGGTAGGTACCAGACACGCAGCTCAAATGGCATGACTTGACTTTGTAAAGATAGCAGTGTGAATTTGGTTCCTTAACTCTTCCCCCTGCACAGCTGGAGTCAGTCCATAAGCCAGTAGTTTATACTTGCATTGATGCATTTAACTGGGGTCAAAGAGTTTCCTGTACATTAGGCAGAAAGTACATTAATCATTTTATGACATCATAAAGCATCTCTGCTGAACATTTGACATCACAACCCCCTTTGACTTCAGCTTCTGTACGAGTTATGTGACATTTCCCAGGTTATCCTTCTGCTTTATTCAGTGACTAGTTTCTAAAAATGTATTAAGTCCCAAAGAAAGTCCTGACAAGTGTCCAGACAGTGTCCCCTTTACCTTGTAGGGTGACCTGCCTTCTATCCTGTATCCTCTATCTCATTTCAGGGTGAGGTTCATTCCAGAGGTTCGTTGGCGCTTTGATATTTCAATGGTTATTATGCTACAAAAAAAACTGTGAATCGTAAGGAACAGAGGAATTCCTTCTTTAAAATGCATGACACAAGATTGCGGGCAGGGTTGTTATGGATATATGACCGTTGGGATTCTTGTGGGAAAATATCACGCCTATTTGGGGCGGAACCTCTATTGAGCTATCTAGTGTCCTTTGGGAAATCGTTGTTTTGTTTGCGCAGATATCTAGTCATGTGCAACATTTGGAAAAACATCCAAAACAATCCAGAGAAATATCATGTGAAGTCAAAAACACAGTAGAAGAGTTGTTTGTAAAAAAAGACAGCCATGAAAAAAAAAGTCACTAATCATTGTGAATTCTACCTCAATGTGCAATCCTGACCCTCAAAGTGCAATCCTGACATCTGTATTTCTCGAAACTGGAACCGGTCACTTGGAACGGAATACAATAGCCTGGTGATACCGATTTGTGTTTTTTTTTTTTTTAAGGCGGCCAGAAAATCTGGCTGGATGAGGCCCAAAGGCTCATTTCAAATATTGGAAAACTGACATTTTGGATCATTAAAATGTCAAGGCCCCCTGATTTGCCATATTTGTTTTGGGCAGAGCATAATGGGCAGGATATCTTCCTGTGCCGTAGCCCTCACCATTACACAAAAGCCGCACTGTTCCCGGGCTCAGGCTGTTCAGACATGACTCAACCCTCCGTAAGGAGCCTGCCCATACAGGCCCGTAATTCCCCTACCTTCAATGGCTCGTTGACATCTCTCGGAGCACTGAGGGAGGGTCTCCACCACCACCACCACCCCCTCCCCCTCCCCCTCCCCCTCCCTCCTTCCACCCCGCCCCTCTTGCAGTCGCGTCACTGTATTTACAGGCTACAAGGTGGCTGGGCTCGGCCTGTGGGAGAAGTCTTTGAATCCAGAGTTACATGTTGGCATACTTTCATTATTTGTTTTTGTTTTTTTTCTACTAATTTTACAGGACTTTTCCCCGAATCCAATAAAACTTCTTGACTCCTTAAAGTTCCTTGATAATCAAAATAGAAAAAACGGTCAGTCAACATGATTACCTTCAAAAAAGTGATGTGTGTGCAAGCGTGTCGATTTCAAAAGGTCATTTTGGCCCCTCAAGTAGATTGCTTTAAACCCATTAAGAGACTATTCTGTGTGGTACGGTTAGAGGCCAAAGATGCAGAGGGAAATCATTTCCCAAAAATAAATCATCGTCATCATCTTTATTATTATTATTATTATTATTATTATTATTATCACATAAGGGTGCAAATCTTCTTACACTTAATGTTATCCCCCCCCCCCACACACACACACACACACGCACACGCACACACACACACACACACAAACAATAAGAAGCAAAATGGACATGCAATGAGTGCCCAAGTGATACTGAATGAAAGGACACGCACACACACACACACATATGCCCTATGTTCTCCATCTCCACGAGTCATTTCTCTCCATCTCCATGACTCATTGCTCTCCATCTCATAACTCATCTCAACAAGGCCCAGGGCATCCCTCAGTCCCAGCTGAGTATGGGGACAGAATGAACACTATGCACAAACACACAAAGATTGTTGTGATATTATTATGCGGATTAATTTAATTACACGACAGTACGTTGCCTATCCGCCAAAACAAAAAGCTTCACAACACATGTGATGGGTGTGCTCATGCCATATTTCATGTTCCTGACAACCGAAGGGAAACCGGCCAATCAGAAAGATAGACTTTTCCTTTCTGAGATGTCCCCATACTATGCAGCCAGATGTTTCTCCTTCTCATTTATTCATGTATATTAAAACATGAGGCAAGATCCAACAGTCACCCACATGAAAGCTCTGTGGTAGGAAGCAGAGACGTCCACTATTGGCATCCTTCAAGCCCCTCCTTCTCCATTATAGGGGCAAAACAACATCTATAAAGAAGAATTTATCGGAAATCAGAACTCTGTGGCAATAACTAGTCCCCAGGTAATTTAGTCATGAACAGCAGTGGAATATCTCCAGAATCCAGACCCCATCATCCATCTTGGTGTCAGTTGAGATGTATGAATAAGCAAACATTGGTGAGAGATTAAAGAGTGGATGATTAGGGAATATCCAAGCAAAATGACTGGGCGAAAAAAATAAAAAAATTTTGCATTGTGTGTAAGCCCTCCAGACATCGCCAGGTTGACCTCTGCTGCCTGAGACAAGGGCTGAAGCTATTTCATCTCAAACAATCCTCCCCTAAGCTGAAAAATAGTTTTGACCCTTCTAAACCACCCGTCCTGTGATGTGCTCCTCTCCTAAATCTATGAAGTCTGAAGCACTTCAGACTTAAACGCCTTAAAGAAATTCATGCAAACCACAGTTCCTTTAGAATTGGTGAGAAGTCCCTCTGTTAAAAACCACTGATTCTAAACAAATGTCGTCTGTTGGGAAGTGAAAAGGTTATGTTCTCTCCCAGCGGGCTATAAAAATGAGTAGACATACCAGTGACTGAATCTATCCCTCATGTATTGATGATCCATCAATTATGCTTGCAATGGTTATCTAGAAAATTATTTTATTTTGCCAAGTTTTTTTTGTTGCTATTATTAAAAACTAACAACTTGTTTGTAGACCTTCAATCTTTGAAACTGGATAGACTTCCTATGGTGACGAGTTTATGGGCCTCAATCCCAGCATGCCTGGCAACTGGTTAACTTGAGTAGCAGAGACAACCTAAATATGAATATCTGTACTATATCCTCAATAACTAAATGGCTTCATGAAATTCTGTCCTGGTCATACACCAGCCCTGGAAGAACACAAGTTTTCCACATGAAACAAGAACAAGAATACCCTCGGGGACTTAATGTGGTTGACAAGGCCCTTCTCTTTTCTCAAAGACCAGATGACAAACGAAAGCAAGCGTCACGTATCCAATCGTCGAATCCAAACTCGTTTGCGGACCCGTATGAAATTGTGTTAGCTTTTCCTTTTCCTGTCTGAAAATGATGTTGTGTGAGGCACTTTCCCACCCCTCTGCAACCGTTCACAGCCTTGCTGTAAATATCAAAGCAAACTAGAAAGTGACTGCAGCTGCTTGGGGCTCATATCAAACACTCGTCCCATCTGCTTGAGATCAGTACGTTTCATTGTGCTGGTCTCTAGTGTTTTTTGTATTTTGGTTGGGGTGGTATCTTTTTTCGTTGAATTGTGATAAAGGATATCGTTGATCACAATATATAAGTATCAATATCAGTGTATGACAGGGGAGACGGTGGCAATAACCACAACTACTGGACAGTAATACAACCTGTGACGGTTATAAAATAGAGATCTATGACATGCAAGGAGAAATTGTGACCTTTCCATATGAGAGTATCTCTAGTGATGCTGATTCGCAGCCTTGGTTGGGTGAACGCCTGACACATCTGTTCCTTGTTTTTCTGGTGCACGATTGGAGAAAAAATACAAAGTCTTTAGGGACTGTGCCCAACATGCGGAACGCTGAATGAAAATGGAAGAGAACAGATAATGGGGGTTATTTTCTCAGCTGGTAATCGCTCTCATTGGCAGCTGCTGGTCTGTGCAGCAGGAAGGACCCTCCTTTTGGGCCACGGGCGGGACGCGGGGGGTTCAGCTGGAGCCGGTTCAGCTGGAGCAAAAGGTGTGGGCCGAGGCACACGAAACACAAAACCGGGCCTTTGTGCACACAGTCGGCAAACCTCCAGAACAAAGACGGGGCTGGTTTTTTGTATTTTTTACGCAATGGCTGTCTCCCGCCGCCTCTGTGTCACAATGCCTTGTTTCACAGCCCTTGTGGAGTTTTGGTTTGTTTTCATCTTGGCGCCCCATGGGCGAGGGGGGTCGAGCGGGCCCATCCTGAGGCCCGACGCCTCCGTTATCTACCCAGAAGGCCCGGGGCCTCATGCCCGAAATGTAGTAGCTAATCTTGTGGGCTCAACGAGGGTGAAAAAGCGGGAAAGAGTGTTATTGTTATTGTGTTACTCTGCTTTGACTATCTCCCTAGTTTCCGTCTAAGCCAAGACTGGGGAGATAGTGAACCGATGTGACAGTTTGTTGCCGAACTGAGAGAGTTACCCTACGGACAGGGCAGGAAGGATGCAACGGGCTACAGGGGATAGCCCAATTATAGTGACCTCTCTGACACACACACACACACACACACACACACACCTTCATGTTGGCCTCATACTTGGGATTCCGCTTCCTGTGACCTCCACACACGTCTTTTCACACATTGCTGGGGTCACATGACCAGCAAGCTCCGGTCCACCATACCCCAAAGCTGTCCTCCCTGGCATCAAAAAATCATGCCAGACACAATCGCCCCCACCGCCCCTGCTCTCCCTCGCTCCACATGTTGACAAACAACTACTGTCCGTTTCGTTTTCCTCTGGCCCTCTTGTAAAGCCAAAGATGATTTTCTCTTGTGAATCAGCCTTACTGCCCGAACGCAACACAGAATATTTTCTACCTTGACCGTCATCCTCACTTATCAGATGCCTCCTTAGGGTTATACTTATGTGCCCACACAATAAATGGACAGTGTCTGATCTGACAAAGCCCGTTCAAGAAGACCACTGCGTCCATTGGCCTCCACGTTACCAAGGGTGGAGGCGTGGGGGCAGAGTCAATGAGTGTCGGTGGCAGTTGGCGTTTATAAACACTTACACTCCAAAGTACATTGAGACCTTTGCATGTCTTTAGATAGACTAGCACAATGAGTTTCTTCCCAGGCTAAAAAGGCTAATTCATACCGGTAAATGTGTTATGGCTGTGTACTGGACTGGATCCAAGTGCAATACTCTGAAACAAACTCAATGAAAACTCCACCTGAGAGTATATTTATTAGGCAAGGCAAGGTAGGTAGCAAGCAAGAAAACAGGGAAAACTAAAGGTGACAGGCTGGATACGGGGTTGGCGAACTAAAGCGGGGCAGGTGAAGAGACAGGGCTGGAGCGGGCAAAACAGGAGGCAGGCTGGGCGGGCTGGAACGAGGAAACAAAACAGGTTATGCCAAGCAGAGAAACAAACAGACTGGCTGGGAGAAATCTCACAGCAGAGCTGAGAAAACAAACTGGCAATGAGACTGTGAAACAAGGGAACTTAAATACAGAGGGGAACAGGTGAGAGGGCTAATTTAATAATGAAAAGGAGTGAGGAATGTGTGCTAGAGGGAGCGTGATAGGTGAACCAATAAGGGGCGAAAACAAGGAACTAAACGGGGACCACGCCCAGCCTGCAACGAACACAGAAACGAGACGAACAGGGTAAACAGAAAAACACAACATGAAACGTAAGGAATGGGAAAACGAAGGAAACAAAAGGGAGGTGGACTGGAGGGAAATGGCGGATGTTACAAAATGATCCATTTCCAGCAAGACAGGACACCTACCAAGGTCAGGCTGGGCGTTCCACTGGTTTCTATAGTCATCCTCAGTGCTGATTCACCACAGTGACGCAGAGCCGCTGCCCTGACCACCCACCTGCCCTGGGAGAGAAGCTTTTAACGGCACATTCTTTTTCTCAAGGTTTACACTTTCAAAAGACGGCTCTCTTCTCAATGCGGAGGTCTACAGGATAAGGCATTGTATCAGTCTAGGTCTTCCTTCAGAGATGACCTTCAGAATGTGACCTAATCCAAAGAAATGTTTGCACTAAAGCACTGCCGAGCTGTAAACAGGATTAACAATCTATGTGTAATAATTACAGATTTCATCGAAACAGGAACGTATATTTGGACTTTCTAAACAATGGCCACAAAACGGAAACAGAAATAAAAATACATCCCTCAAAAGCTGGCAACACGGGCCAGCGAAAGCTCAGTCCGTGAGAAGTGCCAAAGTCACATGACGTGTGATATAAGAAAAATCACGGAGGATTACACAAGTTCATGCAGGCGCTTGGTGCCACCTTGAACTATACAGGACAGTCATTTCTTAGTTGTAATGAAACTTGCATCAACACCAGTGTATTTTGGCAGCCAGGTTGAATTCTTTTTGAGTACATAGTCTAGTCTAGTACATAAGGCTAGTTGGAAAACCAAGCAGACATATGTGGTTTTCATAACAGAATCCTCTTCTGTCTTCAGCTCTGTATACATACAAAGACCCATTGTGAAAACCCTACGGAGAAAAAGAAATGTAGAGTATAGAGTCATAGAAAATCAAAACGTTCAGTCATACCAACACAACACCCTCTTTCAGATTAAATGGTTTCGTTTGACATATTGCCATGTGAAATATATTTAAAAATTCTTAGTGATGCAATACCGATGCTCATTATGTCAGGCAAATGATAGGAGGTACAAAGAACATGAATGCGATCTTGCTGCAATAATTACATAGCCTGGAGTTCGACCAGTTGAGAGAAGGGGCAAACCCCAGATGGAATAAGGACTAGAATGAGCACATCCAGTAAGGCTGACTGTAGCAGAATTAATCAGAATTCGTTACAACTCAGTGTCCACCATCTTTGTATCCCCCTAGCTTGACCTTTTCTTTCAATTTGGAAAAAAAAAGCTGCAAAAAAATGAAATCTGAACAAATAAAAACATCTGAAATCAAGACAATTCTTTGCGATGACAGGAACGACCTTTTCTAGCTCCGTCTGCACAAGATCATTCTGATTGTTCCAAGGATTTATTTTGTCATTATTTGAAGTGAGATGCTCTGACCCTATTAGCGAATTATTTTTTATAGGTGAGTGCATACCTGCAAGGGCATCCAAAAATGCATGCTCTGCCATGCAGCCACCATTTTGTACTCCACAGTCCCCCAGCTGAGCTGCTCAGCCGTGGTCCTGGAGTGAATGGACACACTTTTCACAGTAAGTGCCCAATTGACCAGAGGGGTCGCTGCTGTGTATTGAAGTGGGGAATAGCCTTCCTGTTGAAACCCTTCCTCCCAGATTCACACCGAAGCCAATTATGCTAAGCCAAAGTATGTGACTCGTAGGCACAGTGGACCGTGGTGCTATCCGGACTTGATTCTGGACTGTGTAACAAAGGCTAGTGTAAGAGCTGGACATGCCACCCGAGTGGTCCCACTACCAGTTTTAATCATAGTGGTCAAAAAGTGGCACAACACTGGGCAAAACGAAAACCAGTTGTCATCTATGGGTTAAGTGCAAAGTTATTTTATTTTCTGATGGTGGAAAATAAATTGTGTGTATATAAACCTGTGTGAGGGAACACGTACTAGGCTGTAATGGCAATTTTCACTTCAGGAAAGCAGTTTTATTCAGTGACATCAACCATGCGGCCCTGTCCCGTTATCAAGGGTGCACTAAAAGCCCCACATTTAACGAGTATCATCACAGGACAGGATGTGTCCCTTCGGGATCTCCATGAGTAAAATAAACAATGGGGGAGCGTTGCTCTTTTCCTGCAAATAATTTAATTCATTACAGGGGTTCACTTCCCATGAAGAAAGAGCCCTGTAATCAAACGCAGATTCTTACTTAACTTTTAGAGGCCGACCTGTCTGTCCGAACGCCAAGATTCTAATGCGTTACGATGTGTTGTTTTTACTACCACTCTGCTTGCGGTCACATGGGTATTGGTACATGGGTACTTTATGATTGTGTGAAATGTGCAATTTCATTTGTGTGTGTGTATGCGGAGAGAAAGAAGAATAATAAAAACAAAGCAATAAGTAAGTAATTCCCTTTAAACTAGAGCCCAGAAAATGGATGTTCGGCCCGGGGGTAGTTTTGCGCTGTTTTTTCAGTGTGTGGGATGTCACGTTTTGGGGGTGATGGGGTGCGGGTGGGATGCAGGCAGGACAATGAGCTCCACTGATCTGTGTGTGTTGGGGGTGACGGTGAAGAGTGACCAACGAGCGCTACAGATGGTATCAGTTAAAGAGACTGCAGCTTCTCTCTCTCGTCTGTCCCTGAGAGACATCGCACCTCTGTCCATCAGCTGCGCCAACGTCGGGTGGAGATTAGCTTGGTCCAGATATCTTTGGGGGACTTTACTCTGAGTTACGTTTTCCAAGGGCAACTGCGTTTTAGCGTTGAGACGTCCAGCCAAAAATAGCAAACAAGAAATGCCTTAGCGTGCTAATTTATCTTCAGTTTAACAGACTTTTCCTCCAGGGGAACCGTATTGTTCTGTTTAGCTAATTCTACACTCCTATCTGTCAAAACATATGAGTAAAACTGGCTTTTAAAAGTAGCATGGTAAATAGAAGTGTACTCCAATAAGCATGATCGGGGTGTGGAGCACCAGTGAGTGCAATGGCACCTTGGGAATTCTGACATTTAATAAGCACATGATTGCAATGGACCTTGCTTTGCCTTGCAATTCCTAGCATAGCTTTGGAGGCCTAACCCAGAAATTACCATGTGTGCTGATTACATTGGTTCCAAAAGTGAATTGAGGAGAGCTTCCAGGGTGTTAAAGTTTGGTCTTCCACGAACACATCAACAAATGCTCACTGTCAATCTCTGACACGATCTTCAGTGTGGGTCTGGTCTGGTGCCATGTGTTCCTGAACGAGGGCCAGTGCTGGCTGCTTCCTCAGAACGGCTGATGGTGCTGAATGGAAATTAGCATATTGTTCCCTGATTGGACAGTAATCGCGGAGTTGTACGCGATCACTTCCTGAGACCTGCTCTGAAGGACTGCTTCATTTCATTTCTGTGAGCTACCGGGACACAATGATTGTATTTGGCTTTCAGATGGTACTCGAACCCACAACAGCATAAGGAAAAATGTGTTTTGCAGACCTCATTCTGATTCATGTCCAACTCCCTCTCTATCAATCCTGGAAGACTACTGCTGCTGATGCAGGCAGAACACTGGCCCTAACCCACCAGAGAAGCCGCTATAGGAGGATGAGGGGAGGACACCCTGCTCGCTGAAAGCCCTCCATGGGTTATGTTTGGGTCCGTTACTGGCCAGTTAACTGACTCCTGATAAAAAGCCACCTCAAACGCAGTCCAGTCAGGATTTGGTTCACAGCTCCAAAGCTTAGTGCTTGAGCTGGATAAAGCACCCTAGAGCCCACAGCTTACCAGTACATATAACCTGCTTATACAGCTGGGGGGATATTCACAAGAAGCAATATACACAAGAGACACAAGCTCCCAATTTGGGCCAGTTCTCCTTGTCTCTTTCATCCCTTCCCCCCCCCGACCCCTTCCTCAGACATCCTCCAGAAAGTGATCCCCTATGGAAAAAGTATATACTGCAGTATATTGTAAATATATCAAAATGATCTTCACAACATATTTAAAATATACTGCAGTATATTACATTTCCATAAGGGGACCCAGGTCATGACAGATCTGCCAGGCCGTTTTCCTGAAAACCCATTTGCTCCAAACCAGACCCAGAACGCAGACCCAGCCATCCCAGACAGAGGGAGGGAAAGACAAACACAAGCATGGACCGAGCATTGTTTTGTAGACAGAAGGCTCTGTACGCTTCAACTGCGTTGCAGTCGTAGTTTTTGTTGGACATTCTAAACTGTGAAAATAAAAACCATTCTTCTCTCTGGCTCCATTCCTGCTCTGATAGATGGCAAAGCCAGATTCTCATTGCATAGACGCTGTTGTAAGTATAACATGTTTAAAAAAAGATGCCGAATAGTTCACTAATTCTAAAGTGTCACAACGTTGCGAAACAAAATAAGGCAACGGTGGTTGCGAAATTGGGTTTGATTGGAAATCTTGAACTGAAGACAATCAAAACAGGACAAAAAATGCCCTTCCATAATTCTAAAGGAGAAAAGAAAACGGTGAAATTAATAACTGTGATATTGTTATAAAGCTCACATCACAGCGAAACTTCACCACAGGAAAGAAATGTTTTCAGGTTGGTTACCAGATTCATTATTGTATTTGACAAAGCTGAAAATCGAGGCTTCACTGGTCCTGCAGAGCCAAGTTTGATCCCTCAAACTGATCCTGTGTTGGTGCAATACTGGCAGGCCCAAACTGCAATACCGTATTAGCAGCCATAGAGGTGGTAAAAGGTATAACAATATATTTCCCCCCCAGCATGGATTTCACTGTCAGGACCTCTTAAAGACTGGATTCTAGAACTTGCAAATTATTTAAAAAATAAAATAAAATAATAATTATACTTGAGGTGACATTTGTTTGTCTCCTGAGCTCTCCTCTTGGATAAAAAGGACTATGATTTGAGAGAAAATATGGTTTTATATTACTTATTACTTCACACAAACTTGCATATTGCCATGGTGTTTCATGTACTGGGTCTAATGTGCAAATTTCTGTGCAAACGCAATGATGGCACATTGGTAATTACAGGCAACCAGTGTACTGTTATTCACTTAGGGGGCTCACAAACACGACTCGCTGAATTTATGAACGTAATGATTCATGTAGCAATATGTGTCAAAGGCAGAGCTCAGTCAAAAGAGAAAAACAGATGTCTGGGAGTGTAGCTAATATGTCACACTGTAGCCATTATTTAAATGTACGCAATTATTATCATTCCCCATGTTTGTGAAAGATCTAAATCATTGACACATGCTTGAGATATGCACAAAGACCTCACACTGTCCCTGTTTCTTGTTTATTTACCAACAGAACTAGAACTGTAATGTCGCTGTTCAAACCAAATTAAATTTGAGGCAGCTAATAAGACTAATACAACTCAGCACATAGCCCCCACCCCCACATTACCCCCACTCTGTATTAGTGCACATGGATTATCTTGTAGTGTTATTTTGGTATAATCAATAACATAGACCTTCCTTAGATCTATTTGTCCTTAACTGTCTCTCACAATTAAATGTGAATGTCTGTTATTTTCTTCACAAATGCAGCTTGGTGAATTCAGCTATCATAGAAGGGTTGCCAAAATGTGGGAAGCTTCTGTTTATTTGCAAGACAAAGTTAAAGACAAATGGAGATTTGAATGCATGGAGCTCTGTAGCACAGTCATCTCGCAAATACAAACTATGAAGAGATAATCCAGAAGCTCTGTGTTCTGCGTTCCTGGTGTGCTGGTCTGTTCCCACCCTGCTTCTCTGAATCTGGCCATTTTATCATCCGCCGGTTTAACTGGCTTAACAGTGCCTCGCCTCTCTGTCTCAGCTTGCGTAGGGTGAGTGTTCTGGCCCAAAATGGCTGAGGGTGCTACACATTATTGGTGGCATGGGTTTCCTCTTTACTGAGATCATGAGATGAAGTCCACCATATAAATGTGATGCAATATTTGTCATGGGGGTGGGTGGTGTACAGTGGCGGGTGAGATATATTGTTTTTGTGTGTGGGCCTACTGATCAGTGAAGGATACAAATCTGTGTTTGGTCAATTTCAAGGGACTATCCGTGGACTGAAAGATGCATGGCAAGGATTCCACAACTAGAGCAATCAAGCTTAAAATTTGGGTCAGGTTTAAAGTTGGGACTGAGGTTTTGGGGCTAATGATGGGTTAGGGTTAGGGCCAGTGTTGAGGAAACTACAGCCACAGCAAGACTGCCCTCTGTTTACAGCCAGACCCCTTTCTCACAGAACCGGGCTTGAGGCTCACCGAAAGACTGCGGTGACATAAAAGGAAATTGCATTTCACGTGATGTCCTGGAGCCAAGATGAACAGGCCCCATGGAAACCACCCAGCTGCTCTTGAACACACGCTGTGAAGCATTATTCACCAACTTGCTCATCTCTGGGACCAGTGAAACAAGCCAGATATTGGATATGAAGGTTTTAGGCATTAAGGCTGTGTATAGCTCACGGTGATTCATGGGGACCTGGGCCATGACTCACTCTCCCACCTGTGCGTTGCCTCAATCTTCTGCAGTGAGTCAGATATGGGGCCATAAGCAAATACAGGCCATTGAGAAGAAATATGTAATCATTTTCTTTTATTATTTAACTAGGTAGGAGAACAGAGAACTCAATTCCCTTTCGCAGTGACAACCTGGGGATTCAATGTGGGTGGGAATGCAAGGGATTGTATAACAAATCGGATATAGGGGTTGATTGACCAGATGTAGAGAGCAGTTTTGTGGGAATTTGACTAGGGCTTAACACTCAAACAAAATTGCCATGGAATTTTAAATGACAACAGTGAGTTTGGACCTCAACCAGATCTCAACCAAAGAATGATGAAGGAAATTGAGGTTTCGCAAAACTTTAATTTTATTTTTTCATTTTACGTGTCCGAGCAACTGACTGACCAGCTGTTCTGCTTTTGAGAAATCCAAGCTCACAACTTTCGAACAATCATGTAGAACAATCTTCAAGATTCTGAAGACCAGACTTCTAACAACATTTGATTACATTTTTACACTTTCGTCATTTTTCAGACACTCTCGTCTAGAGCTACTTTAATTCAGCACACAGCTTACGCTATTTACATACAACCAGCCTACGTTATTTACGTACAATTGAAGGAATTCTGGGAAAGCACAATTGCAGTGCCCTGCCTGGGAACTGAACGTACGACCTTGGAGTTACAAGTTCAGTTCCCATAATGATTATGCTGCACTGCCTGTTATAAATTTAGTATGCTTAAATATGGTTTATTCTATATCCTGCCATCATGAAGTGACAAGTTTGGCTCTTCTTTTGCAATAGTAGAAATGTATTCTTTTTTAAACATCTGTGCTGAGGTATATTTCTCCCTTGAACACATGGTCTTTTCCTCTTGTGACCGTTACCGATGTTAGAAAAATACAACCGCCCCTTGTGATCATTCCCCACGGTTCTGCACCTTTTCCTGACTACAGCTGGACATTTTATTTGGCAGCTTTAAGTACATATATTAGCTGGTGCTGCAGGCAATTAAGAAGTGACTCCATGCATTAGGAGATAACAATTAAAGCGTATTAATAGTAATTGAACCTGACACATTGAGTCCATATTTTCGCTGATCGGTCCAGTATTGAGCTAGCTACAGATTTCCTGTAGGCTCTCACTGGGCTACAATAGAAGTCAACGGGGCAATTATAAATGTTATGGAAAAACAACGATAAATGTGCTTTCATGTACAATAAATGAGTCGGGAAGCTCAGGGTGTATTGTTACCGGTCTCAGTATGCTCTCCTGTGAAATGTATCTCAATCCGAACATTTTTACGTGCTTGGCATGGCTTGGAAGTAAGCATTTCTCTGTTGCTTGTTTTCGCTGCTCCCGCGGAGTACTATGTGTCGGGGGTGGGGGAGCGGGAAGGTGTGCCGGCCGTTTACGAAACTATCTATGTGAGCAGTCTGCGTTTGTTTACCTGCAGCAACGTAGGCTACAATTTCCACACAAAAAACTTGGATGATGGATGACTATAATGATTACGAAGACGAAGAATTCGATTTTGACTTTACTGGCTACAGATTTGAGCCAGAATACACGGACACGGAACTACAAGAGATGGATGATAAGGAGAGCAAGAGAAGAGAGAGAGGCTGAAGTTGCGCAGGTAATGTAAATTATTACAAATGATGATTACAAACACTGCGTTACAAATAGTTCTGCTGTAGGCTACTAGCTAGTAAACTCCAACGGGAGGTCAGGATTTGTGATCAACTGCTTTTCAAGCGGCCTCTGTACAACGTAGCTAGACTGCGGAAGTTTACAGTGCGAGGTAGTGCGGTCGGAAAAATAGTTCTGTTTCAAATGGAACTGTTGTTTCAACGTTCGGTTTGCGTTTGCGATAGCCTACATTTCACAGGAGAGCATACTGAGACCGTAAGAATACACACTGAGCTATAAAAGCACATTTATCGTTGTTTTTCCATAACATTTCTAATTGCCCCGTTGACTTCTATTGTAGCCCAGTGAGAGCCTACAGGAAATCTGTAGCTAGCTCAATACTGGACCGATCAGCGAAAATATGGACTCAAAGTGTCAGGTTCATGGAAGACACAGACCGCAAATAGGGTCCAAGGTCCAAAATAGCGAACTTATCCTTTAATGTGGAGATACTGTACGTGTGAATGTGCCGGGTAAATGCTACCATGTCCTGGATTAATTTGATCTTCAATGCAGGACCCAAAGGAGGGCCGAATTATGGATCGTGTGGTACAGCACTGGGGAAGGTGGTGGTGAACAGACAGGGAAAACAACGAAAAAAGGGTTAAAGAATTTAATTTATTTTACACGTTGGCACAAAACGGAAAAACACACTCACCAAAATGCAAAACAAAGGGGCCAAAACGCAGCAAAAAAACAAACCGAAACACCCTCTTCTTTTCTAAGGCAAAAATAATTGAGGCCAACAAGAGGCAGCTGGCTGATTAAGGATTCGCCGCAGCTGGCTCCCCTGCCTGGGTGTAGTGGCGGTGCCGTCCAATAGAGGGTGGCAGTCCAACTCCCTTCCTGGCACCACAATTGGGTAAAAGCCAGAGCAGTTCATGATTCAGTTAATATTACACTTGTTGTAGGTGTATTTATCCAGGTTGCCATGGTGATGATGTCATAAGTTTTTTGTATAATGTGTGACATTTCTAACTGTCCAGACATTCCATTGCTTTGTCAGTGTTTTGTCGCTTTAGCAGAGTTTCAGATGAATTTGGTTTAAAAAATAATAATAATTTAACAGTGGGGAAAAAATGTGAGCAGCAGCAGGCCTGAATTTTCACGCCCGCCCATCAGTCACAGAACACACGCTTCCACTTTGGAGCCCACTAGCACCTCGCTGTTACAGCATGACCTTTCCAGAGATTAAAGAGACCTACAAAAAGAGTAATGGAGAAGCCATTGAAACATCACTGAAACACGGAATAAGTTATTTGCACTTTAATTTAAACTTTCATGTCCCTGAAAGTTTACGGTGTTTTCTTCCCGCGGCCTCAGGAATACCGCTTCTCAGACAAAGACCTTGTAGCTGTCATTTGCAATAAGCCTGCAGACTGCATTCATAAGATGTCATTTGGATGGAGGAGCAGCTCTTCTCAAACGGGTCATATTTTAATGAGGTCCAAAAGTGAAGTGGACCGGCAGGGCGCACTATAAATAGACTTGAAAAATCTGATGGAATGAGGTGGATTACTTGGATAGACAAATTAGATATAGAAGGCGGACATTACTACTTGACATTTAGGCAAAGATTAATAGATGAATAGAAAAAAGAGTAGCCTTTTTCTGAAAGAGCCGTTTGCCATTGTGGCACGTTACAGAAAATGAAAGCGTTAGTTGTCTGAGATCCGATTTGACTGATATAAAGTTCTGGGATGTGTTCATGGCGTGCATAGCGATTTCTGACATAATGTGGCCTTAAGAGGGTAAATCATCCTTCAATAGGCATTGAAGGTGTCTAATTAAGAGCCATTTACAACATATTGCAATTCAGGAGTTTCAATTACAGACTCTACCATATGGTCCTGGCCTACGTTCTACGGTCTTATAAGCACATGATCACAGGTTTAAATCCTTCTTCTATGGTAAGCCTAAACTGCTTTAGTGCATATCCAGTGTCATAAACATCACATGGCAATCAGGTGCATAATAACAGTATTTCCTTCATATTCTAGAGCTAAGAAAGCACAACATCTCCTGCTGTCTTTGCTCTTTGCAGGAAACCCTTTCAGCAGATTACCACTTGATTGTTCACAAGGAAGATTTTATGTTTGTGACGCCTCTTGTTCTCCGAGAGGCCAATCTGGATTTTATTATACAAGCGCCTGGGGTTAATCACAAGGCCTATAATATTCAGGGCGGCAGTGTAGTATAATGGTTAAGGAACAGGCCTTGTTACCGAAAGGTTGCAGGTTCGATTCCCAGGTAGGACACTGCCGTTGTACCCTTGAGCAAGGTACTTAACCTGAATCGCTTCAGTATATATCCAGCTGTATAAATGGATAATATGTAAAAAAAATGCTAAAATGCCTGTAATGCTGTGTAAGTCGCTCTGGATAAGACCCCCTAAATCGCAGGTACCGATGTGCTTGAGCATCAGTTGTCCTTTGGCTCCAAGGCCTTGGTAAGGTGGACGTTAATGGACGTGTAAGACACTCCAGGGATGAACCAATCACATGTCAGAAGCATCAGGTGAGGAGACCATCTGAATGACAGACAAGGGAGCCTTTCAACTTTACTTTACATTGGTTAAAAAAAAAAAGGCTACTGACAAGTAGCAACCAGCGCCAATGGTAAACATTGTGTCTCCTCTGAGAGGAAGCGTAGGGCTATGTAGTTTGTTACTCCTCTCGCTGTAAACATTGTGTCTCCTCTGAGAGGAAGCATAGGGCTATGTAGTTTGTTACTCCCCTCACTGTAAACATTGTCTCCTCTGAGAGGAAGCGTGGGGCTATGTAGTTTGTTACTCCTCTCACTGTTGCTCTCATCTCATGGCTTCACCTGGCCTGTTTGATTCCTTGCCACAGAGCTGGCTATTGTTCTGCAACACTAAGACGGGGATCGTTTCCAAAGCGCTTTGCAACTGGCCAAATTCCAGGAGGTGCACAAACATCTCCAATGTAGTTTTAATTGCTTGTAATCCATCAGCGTTTTTCTTTTCGTCATACCGTGTTTACTTTTGAGTGAAAGAAAGGCTCAATAATATCCCACAGAAATGATCCAATGCCAGGATCAACACCTTGGTATTGATGTAGACTGTGGATCTTAATAGATACAGTGAAGTGTTGTTCCACGCTACCATGTTGTTCTTAATTGGCTACATGGGAGTATCGCATGCTGGGATAAAGAGCCTAGAATAGCAGAGGGTTCGATGTGTATGAGTTTGAGTATGAAGACTTGACCCTCTTATGCATGTCCACAATAAATATGAACAGGTTTCTGTCATTCTCTCAATGAATGGATTCTGTTATTAGACTTTGTATTGCACAGATTGGAACCATTGAACCATCCTTATTTCATAAACTGCGTGCACGCAGATATAATTTACAATAGAGCTGGTGTTCACAGGTTTGCCAAATATTCAGCATTAACAGTGCAAATGAAACAATAAAGTATTGGAAACAATAAAGTATTGGATCAGAAACTGGTGGAGTCATGCAACACATTTACAGATCCTTTCCAAAAAATTAGAATATCATGGAAAAGTTGTTTTTTTCCATAATTCCATTCAAAAAGTGAAACTTTCATAGATTATAGATTCATTACACACAAAGTGAAATATTTCTAGCCTTTATTTGTTTAATTTTTCATAATTTTGGCTTACAGCTCCAGAAAACCCCCAAAACAGTATTTCAAGAAATTAGAATAGTGTGTCGAAAATCAGCATTTACTTGATTTTCGACACACTATTCTAATTTCTTGAAATACTGTTTTGGGGGTTTTCTGGAGCTGTAAGCCAAAATTATGAAAAAGAAGTGGTTCGTTCCTGGACGCTCGACGTGAAGTGGTTCGTTCCTGGACGCTCGACGTGAAGTGGTTCGTTCCTGGACGCTCGACGTGACGGAGACAAATGACCAGCAGAAGACATGGAAACAATGAAGTAGTAGGGCCGAAGTAAGGCCAGATTACTGCTGTGATTGGTGTTAGTCACTGTTTGGGCCTACGTCCCTCCAGCACCAGCAGAAAACAGCCGTGCTGGGCCCGGTCCAGCCTTTGGCCCAAGCTGCAGTGGCCGGGCCTGGCAGCTGGACCGCTAACGAGAACCACATGGTCACGCCGTGAACATCCAGCGCGAGGGAGAGTACGATGACCAATAACCGTTTCCTCAGTCTGTGTGCCTGCACCTGCATGCATACCGTGCCTGCATTTCTGATTGTTGTCATATACCATGTGCATGTGTGTGCCTATGCGTGTGCGTTTGCACTTGTGTGCATGTAATGTATGTCCACTTCCATGTGTGAGCCCGTATGACTGTAAATTGTAATCAAGACCAGATTGGCACGACACATATATAACATAAGAAATCACAGAAAAACAGACACACACGTAGTGGCTCATTTCCTACACCATGGACTTGAAGCAGTAGAAATAACCTCCATTCAAACATTAACTGGACACAGGAGGACAGACGTAGGACAGAAAGACATTAGATGAGAAAACTCAACACCATATTCCCAGGAGGATTAAACAAACGCTGGTAAAGCTTCAACACAAGAGGGACCAAATTCTTCCTACTCAAAGGCTGCAGTACACTGAATGGCCAGTGTAAACTTTTCTTTCCCAAGGGGCCCTCATAAGGGGTAACTTGGGAAATAAAGATTTTTTTCCTAAACCTGTATGACTGTAAAATGCAGGGCATCACTTTAGATTCTGATTTGACTTTATTTCAGACAGCCCGCACGTACTCATGAACACGCATGCATTCACACACGCGCACACACACAGTACTGTTTCCACCATTATGAACTGCTATTTTAGTATACCGTCTTCTTATTCAGACACAAATAAGCGGGCGAGGTGAGTTAACAATGTAATCAGCTGCTTTAATTGATCAATTAAATGCTGAGTAAGAACAAAACCTAGCGGACCCTGCTCCTCTCTAGGACCTGAGCTGGGGACCCTTTTCTACAGGACATTGATAGCACTCTGACTCAAACCAGTACATGAGTGCAATCTATACAATTTGTAGCTAAACGCAGCCGTTTAGATCAGATATCCAAGACATCGGTCCTCCAATGGGTACAGATACAGATTACCAGGTCTTCTTGCCATCAAGCGGGGGATTTCAATGAGGCCAAATCCCTGACACGACTACACAAAATAACACTTGGCGACATTCAAACTGCCGTTCCACTATCTTATCTCAGGACTTTTTTTAACCCACAAATTGGTCCCCTCCCACAAACCATTCCAAGCAACTGCAATTCTCGGCAGCCAGGGACTTCACCGCAGGGACCGGACCAGCACACTCAATCATTCATTACAGCATTTTCCATGCTCCTGCCAATCCCTAGTTTCTGGCACCATCTAGTGGCATCCTTTGAGTTCACATTTTAAGGCGTGTGGGGTTGCAGCTTGGAATTCAGTTCAATGTATTGGAATGAGAAGCCACAGTAAACCTGTAAAGCACCTAAGATCAGTATATACCAAAATGAAATCCAAGAAACGTGTTTGGTTGGCTGTATGCGACAGCCAACAACAGCCAAACAACTTCCCCAGGTTCACCTTCCAATCGAGACTTCTGTCTAGAAACCCTGTTTCTTTCTAGTTCAAAATATCTTTGAAAAGCAATTGCAATTGTATAAAATGCAACTGAGGAATTATAAAACACAACTTTACAGTCTCTCACTCTCACATTTACAGTTCATACATAAATTTACACGCCAATGCATGTTGTTAACATTGCAACAGTACTTTTTGCAACATCCTAAACAAATAAAAAAGTAATAATAGTAAATAATGCATGAATAAATCAAAGAATATGATGGACAAAAACATAGAAACACCAATGTAAAGTCACTTAGTTGGGGGTTGGGTACTATGTGTGGCCAGTACATCCTGTATGTACCTTGGCACAAAGCGTACCAACATCTGTAATTCTGCAAGGGGAATTCGACACCACTCTTCCGCGAGAAAGTCAATCAACTCATTCGTAGTTGATGGAAGTGGAAAATGTCAGGCTCTGTTCCGGAATATTCCATAAATGCGTAAATTGATTCTGGGGACTGGGAAGGCAGGGAATGACATAATGCATATCACTCTGTATCTGAGCACTCTTGTTTAGGGTCCGTTCCGCCTCATATTTTCCCAGAGATTATGATGGATTTGTTCGCTCCAGGCATTGAACTGTACATATGAATGCACAGGTGGGAGTTTCGCAGAGGTGGAAAGTCCAGGGGTCGGAAAGTAAAAGTCCTGCCATGTGTTTCTTCCACCCATGAGCCAGCTGATTTCAGAAAGTAGTTCTACCTCCTGGCTGAAGAATTGTGCTAATTAGCAAATCCAGGTGATTGGAACAAAATACTGCAGGGGACTTTTACTTTCTGAACCTGGACTTTCCGCCTCTGGGAGTTTGGGGCATGTAAGGGACAGGCGAGGGCTGTTGCGAATCACCAAACTGCCTAAGCCGTGTTCATCAGCTGGTCCGCAGCTCATCTGATGGGGAGTTGATTCGTTCTGAGGTTCGTTTGAGTGAGTGAGTGACTTCTGGGTCTGTTTGGATCATGATTCTGTGTTCAGCTAAATGAATTGGAGCGAGGTGTTCAGCTCTGTCAGTGGGAGGTTTAATCACTGTGTGGTTCTCTGCTGCAGGGTTTGCATTTTCCTCACTAAAGGTAGTAATCTATGATTCACAGCCAAAAACAACACTTCAGACCAAAATGTAAAAACCTCCCAATTCCTATAAATGTAGCATTGGCCCTTGACTCTGCAGTGAGAGGAGGGTGAGCAACCTTTGCAAATGGCTCATAATTATCATTACTTTTCAGAGGTTCTAGTGCTCTTCAAAGATTTCCAAATAAATGACTGCATATTTGGCTTGGCCAGGTCATTGTTTGCTCTGACTGGTGGTAATGTTCTATTTATTAGGGCTTTTTTTTGACAGGAAGAACGTGGAGCGAGAGGGCTGTGAGATCAGGGCAGGCAAGGTAGGAACAGGGCCTCACTGCACAGGGCCTCAATCACAGGGCATCACTGCACAGGGCATCACTGCACAGGGCCTCAATCACAGGGCATCACTGCACAGGGCATCTCTGCACAGGGCCTCACTGCACAGGGCATTACTGCACAGGGCCTCAATCACAGGGCGGCACTGCACATAAATGATTAATGTACACACAGGAAGGACAAAATCCTGTGACAAGCCACAGAATTTCTGTGCCTTTTTTATGGGTGTGTACTAAGCAGGGCCTTTCCAACCACATGCTTCAAGGCACGTACATTCGTATATTATTGATATGACCAAGTAACAAAAAAATGTTTAGTGAAAAGGTGAACAATCATATACAATTCAATAGTTTTTGCCTGGATTTTCACAGGGTAGGCTATTGGGCCTCCCCTTACTGCTGGTCCCTGTAGTACACAGGTTACAAATCATGGGTCTGATCATCCCAGTTATACTGCCAGATACACTGAGATGGAGGGATTGGGAGAGGGAGGGAGGGAAAGGCACATTCAATAGGGGGAGAGAAAAATTGTGTATAGGGGGGGGACAGCGAGAGGGATTATGTGTGGGAGGAAGTGTGCCAGCTATGCTAGTAGGGGAGTGAAAGAGAGAGTCGAGGTTGTGAGAGTAAGGGGGAGGAAAGTAGGTGGTGAGGGAGTGTGTGAGTGTGTGTTTGAGAGAGAGAGAGAGAGAGATAGAGTCAAGCCTGTGTTTAATTAGATAAAACTGGACAGAATTCCACCTCTTGGCCAGGCTCTTTTTATAATGTTTTATTTCTACCCTGGAAGCAGATTAAATGTGCCGATCAGAATTCCATAGCAGCCTGCATAAGATCAGAGTGTGTGAGAAAGTAGGGAGTGGGGGTGTGCACCCCCACCCAAGAGCCAAATAATCCTGGACAGCCTTACACACGGGGTGGGGTGTCATGTTCCCTGAGAACCTCCCTCATCCCCCATCCACGCTCCTCTTCTGGGGTACCGTCCGCCGTCTTCTCCATTCAGCGCACGGGATTCTGGGAAGTGCTTTTCCGTGGGGCGGAGGTGAGATGGTGGGGGTTGTTCTGTTGGAAAGTCAGTAGAAGTTGTATAAATGGGAGTAGACAGAAATGTCACATTGGAATATGGGTGTAACAGGGGTGGTGGTGGGGTTGAAAAGGAGCTTCATCTGTTGAGTACTGAATTAACTGAAAGTCAACCTTACTTCATTGAGTGTCTGTCATTGGTCAGCTGGGTTAAGAGGGGTGGGCATACTGCTCAGACAATGGAATGGAGAAGAGTCATGGAGACGAGAGGGAGGGTGGAGGGCAGGCTTGGTGTATTTGATTTTGAGTCTTGGGTCGTCGTTCTTCGGCTCAAAGGTGATCATTACCCCATCCTCCGGAACCCAAAGGCAGGAAAGGGGGATGATGGGATGGAAGAGGGTTGGAGAGATTGCAGCACTTCAAGAAGAGAGGACAGCGATTCCGCGCTATGTTAGCAGTTCGTCTAATAACAGGAAGGAGCAGCGATGTGGGTCCTCTTCCCAAATTTAAGTTAAAATTTTAAGGCTGCAGAGTATCCCAGAGAATTTATTCACTGTCCTGGGACACAAAGGGCTGAAATATAAAATGGGGTACAGCTAATGTTCCGTGTACTCATCTGAAATATCACCCAGAGTGACGTCCATCTGATGGCTGGTTTCATGAGAGACGGAGCCAGGCTAAGCAGGTTTCCTGTCAAATGTTAGCCGAGCCACTGAAATGCTAACAATGCACAGTACAAAGTGTAGATTGAGACCCAGCCAAGGCACTGAAACGCAACCATATACGGCCTTAAAGCAGTCATTCTGAGGCCTGTCAGTATCAATAATGCATTTTAAAGACCATTCAAGACCATACATTTTCACCATAAAAAACTGAGGCAAAAATATATATTGCACTTCCTGACCAAGCTCCTAAGGCATTCTTAAAAAAATGGCAAAATGTGCCCTACGTCCCCCCCCCTACCCCCTTCACATCACGTGAAAAAAATAATAAATTAACTGGCATGGATCGGTCTGTGTTGTCATCAAAGATTTACAGGAAATGAGGCATTAACCAGAATCCCCGGCCTGTTTCTTGAAGTACCGAGCAATTGCTTTTAGAATGCACGCACGTTCGCCTACTGAACATACAGGGGTCGATCGCGGTTTAATCATTACTGCGCACTGGGACCGAACAACGTCCGCAGACGGAGGAGAGGGGAAAAAAGATGAAGAGATGAGTCCGCTCTCCTTCTCTCTCTCTCTCTCTCTCCCTCCCTCCCTCCCTCTCTTCTTTATTCTCTCCTGACATCCCATCTTTCTTTATTTCACAACATAATTACTTCCATGGGGCGCGTCCGCTGCCCAAAAGACAGCAGGGGCCGCAGTCAAAGGCCGGGACGCCGACACGTGAACGCAACCAATCCCTAAATTAAACTCCAGAAAGAGGGAAAACACGGCTCGCGGGGGACTATTGGGACGCCAGCATTTATTTTCGTACCTTATCCTGTTCTTTTTTTTTTTTTTAAGGGAATAAATGACCTGACAGATGAGCTAGGCCCATTGGCCCTGTCGTCGTGAACAACCTACCCCCCCCTTCCCCCCGCTCCCCCGCCAAACCCGGCCCATTCCAGAGAACGGCGATAAAGTGATGTTTACAGTTCCTCTGGACAAGGGCCCTGACTATGCGCGGGGCTCAGCCGCGCGGCTGTTCCCACGCTGCTGGGGAAAGGAAAAGGGGGGGGGGGGTTGTGATAGCTCACGTCTCCCAATCCCAAACATGGCTGCTGCAACAGGCTCCTACTGTCTCACACTGGGGACACGCACTTTAAAAAACGGGGTGCAGATCTGTTTGGCGACGCACGTTATTTAAACCCCTGACTTTCTGAGATGAGAGTCAGAAGTCCAGGCCTGAGGCTATGAGCGGTTAAGACATACGGTCAGAACCACATTTTCAGTGTCTGTCTGTGACCAGCGTCTGTCAGAGAGGTTTCACTTTTTTCATTTCACATAAATCAGAAAAGAAATATATATTTCGTTGCATCTGTATGAGCTTTTACATACTTACAGTAGACTCTTTCATTCACTGAATAAACTATTCTCCACATTACAGCTACCCCCCACATCATGTGAAAAAAATGATAAATCAGCTGGCATGGACCGGTCTATCAAAAGAGATCCTTCTTGTACATACGCACATACATAGACCTGCAGCACAAGTGTTTTAATGGACGCTTTCTTACATGACCTACGGTGGATTTTCCGCGTCATAATCACATTCATTTCATTGTCTGTGTTGCGTGTAATTAGATCTCTTTGGCCCTACCAATGACGAGCAGGGAGGCTCATGTTGGAATCTTAATCTTACGCAGCAGAATACTGCGTACGCATAACTGATTCAACGCTGATACTCTCCACTCTCAGCCTTTAATACATTTGATTTTTTACAACCCTCTCCCACAGTGGCTAATATGATTTAAGCTCTCCCTGATTTAAAGCCCCTATGACTTCTGTTTTAAAAAGAGCACCCGGGGTCATTCTGTGAACAGATGTCAATACTGTGCGCTTTCATCATAAGTCAACCTGTGAAAACTAACTGGAGTCCGTCGTTCATTTCTCTTTCTCGAAAAAAAAAAAATGAAGACACCGCCAGCATTGACAAATTTAACCCAGGGCTGTCAGTACACACCCAGAATACCAGAATACACCAAGTAGCTTGAGATCACATGAGCATTTTTGGAATGCCAAGTACTGTACGTCCAACCAATCACTTTCCCTGGGTTTTTATGTTTTCCAAACTACTAAATGCCCTTAAATAATTAAGTTAAATAATAATAATATAATTTATAATAATAATAATAATTATTATTATTATTATTAATATTATGTATAGTATATAAATAAACAAATGAAAAATGTATTGTGTGTGCGTTCAGATGAGTCAGCTGTATCCTGTGAACCCGTGTCCTGTCTGCCCTGTAACAGAGAGAATCTGTCACTGTGCTTGATCTCTCAGCTGTCTGTTTTTGTGGAGACGCAGAGACAGACAGGCCTGTGTTATCACGCTCGCCGTTCTCCTCGTTTCCCGCCAGTCTTACTTCACTCCCTCTGATCGTGGTTCACAGGGCTTCTCCCCCGTAATCGTTCCTGAGAGCAGCCAGCGGCCGGCGGTGCCACTGCCCCTGGTGGTGCTTAGGCTGGCTCGTCACCCCGCCAACCCGTGACTCACGGCCCCCTCAGCCCCCCCTAGTGGGGCCCGAGTACTCCCACGGCAGTCACGTTTTTTTTGTGCACTTGTTTTTCCACACACAAACAAGTTTTCAGACACACAGCTACAAACTGGCTCGCACACACACGCTGTCACTCTAAGCCAATGGGTTTCTCACATTCAAACATATGGATGCGTTTGCACACTCACGTACGTATGCTAAAATGGACCAATTCCCCGCACGCTCACACATGCATGCACTTTTCTTACTTTTCTTTCCAACCCACTGCACTCACACCCCTCCCCGCCCCCACACACCACCGCCACAGCCTCTTAAGTTCCTCAATGCCACCCCTGCACCCAGTTCACTTGCCCAGAAACCCATGACTATCTAACACACAAAAGTCCTCACAGTACAGGACCGAGCTAGCCCCTACTTGACTAGAGACACTTCTCTCTCCAAGGACGACTGGTCACCTGCAGGCACCTGGCATATCGCCTGTTTGTTTGCTGGTTTATATTTTACTGGCGTCTTGCTATCCTGGCCTTCGGCCACGCAGCAGGTTGGTCTGCTTCGCCCGTTTAGGCCTGACACACGATTCTCACGCCGCCCACTCTACAGCTACTGGAGTGGCAGCTTATTAAAGTCCTTCAGAGCACTACCGCTGATCAATAACTACAGCATTATCATTATGAAAGGTCAGAAAGCTCGTTATTAGCCTCTGAGTGTGGGTTTGCGTGATGAGACTTATTTTGCCCTTAAGAACTGCTGTTATGTTATAATGGCACAGCCAGTATGATAAAACAATGACTGTGCTAATGGATGTTCTGTGTGTATTTTATCTTTATTCTTGTTTCTCTTGTAATACACATTTAATGTATCCAATCTGGCTGTATATCAGCTAAATAAATAAAGATTACAATAAAAACTACAATTAAGTCATAGTGGTTTTTGTATTACCCCCAGAGATTATTCAAAAATAACCAAAAGGGCAAAAATATATACATATTGCAGTGGACCCTCACCCTCCATACTGATTCCATTCCAATATAACTGTACATCCAACCTGTAGTGGCTTCTCTTGAAGAATATGATGAGTGAACACCAGTAATCTCAGAACAGTGGTAGTCACACAGCCCAGTGACTGATTGTATTGCAGTAGGAACCAAACAGCTCAATGACTGTTCTCAGAACAGGAGGAATCACACAGCCTGCACACACAAGTACATACAGTACACGTGCACACACACATGTAGACACGCACACACAGACACACACATGCAGCACACACCATGCACACACATGTATGTACACACATGGGCGTGCACATACACATACACGCACAGTCAGGAGCCAACATATGGTTTCTCATACTCACACATCTGATACATACAATCCCCCACAAGCTCACATGTACATGAACTTCTTTACATATACATACAGTGCCTATGCATTCACAAACCTATACACACTCACACTCTCATGCACACACACACACACACAGATACAGAAACAGTATCTCAGTTCCCATTGGTCAGCGCACATTCACACAGTGCGGATAGGCCCTGTAGGCTAAGCTACAGTACAGAGCCTCAGGGCTGCTGAACTGCAGTAGTGATTTTTTTGTACAATTCAAGTGCAGCAGCACAACCCTCTGTTATTGTGGTTCTGCATTATAACACTGCAACTTTGCCAGCACAATGAGGACTGCACGTGTCTAAAACATCATGAAATACACAATGCTACTGAAAGCGGTCTTTATAATCTTTCTGTGACATCTCACTGGGATAATAAATTCTGATCTTTTTGTTCCCTGCAAACAACAGGGCAGCAGTAGGACAGAAGCTCAGGCCAGAACCCAAAAAGACGCATCCTAAAACCCAACACAGCCCTGCTCCCCTGAACTAAACACAAAGCAGCATAAAAACAGAGGGGTCCTCTTGAGAAGCGCGACTGTTCAAGCAGAATGGGGAGCAATATGTTAAATCTCTTTTCATTCTTTGTTATTAGTGAATTTTCCTTCATCTGAAAAACCTCACAAAGAGACCATATAAAGGACCCCAGAGTGTGTACTCTTTATGCACTATGTGTTTCGTTTCCATGCTGCAAGTGAGGCAATGTTGTCAAAATGAGACAATGCTGTTCTCCTCAGACTTACTACGTTCAGCGCCTACTCACTGCACTCCCAGGATGTGGACACCAGCACCAACACCTGATACAGCACAGAATGGTCCGATTCAACGCCTTTGAGTATGCTAGTTGAGTACACTGGATGAGAAAGTTGTAACGTAGGCAAAATGTTCTCTAAACGTAGTGTGTCAAATCCCTGGATGATATACTTATTTCCGGGTTTTCGCTGATAATAGTATTGAGGATATCTTTTGCATACTGCATGCAACTAAAGAGTATGTAGTAAACAGTACACAGTATGCTAGTACACAGTAGATAGGGCTCTGATTCAGACACAGCTCTGTGCCATGTCTGAATCAGCGCACTTGTCTACTATTGAGTATGCTAGTTGAGTATACTTTTTTAAAAAGCTGTTAAGTATGCGACAATTCTGAAAATTGTTCTTAATATCCCCAGACGATATACTTATTTCGCCACGTTCCCCGTCTCGTCTGGATGCCTCGCATCGCAAGCAATCCCAAAATGCTTTGCAGACACGAGGAATCGCCTCTCATTGAAAATGAATGGAGGCGGTGTAATCGCACAAGAAATCCACTCCACACCGCTTTCTGTGGGGCTTTACCGTAAAGCTGTATCCTTCAGCACCCTTCCATACTATTAGGTAGGCTTGTTGTCTAGACATGGCGGAAAAGTCGTTAAGTAGGCGGAATTTTCTCTAAATATAGTATACTTTAAAACCCCCGCATGATACACTTTCTACCAGGGTTTCGCTGAGTACATTAAGGAGCACACTTTTCAAGAAGTACACAAACATTTTGGTCGCATAAATATGACGTGAAGCTTCGTTTTAAAAACATTTTCCTTCAAATACAGCAAAAAAAACGTGCTGAACAGTGCACTTTAAACAGTACACTTCTGCCAGTGCACTGTACGCAGGAGACAGGACGCAGTAGATAGGGCTCTGATTTTCTATTTCAAATACGTTGGTTTCGGTTAAAATATATTTTGGGCTAGTTTTGAGTTGCCATTTGGCTGGAAAGTCCAGCAAGATCTGGCAACCCTGTTCCCACACTTGCGCGGCCATGTCACGTGTTGTTTTTGTTGCATTAGAAGGAAAACATCAGCAAAGGTGCACCTCATTTAAAAAAAAATTAAGCTTCACGTCATATTTATGCGACCAAAATGTTTGTGTACTTCTTCAAGTGTGCTCCCGAATGTACTCAGTGAAACCCCGGAAGTAAGTGTATCATACGGGGGATTAAAGTATACTATATTTAGAGAAGATTTTGCCTACTCAACAAGCTTACCTAATAGTATGGAAATGTGCTGATTCGGACACAGCCAGGGTCTGGAGGTCAGGCCAAAGATTCTTTAGACACACCAGCTCCTGTTTTCCTTCTGTCACTCCTGCTGCTTAACTGAAGGAGATTCCGGTTGGTACCATCGAGTTCCAGTGCTATATTACGGTACAGTACAGTACACCCATTGCCACAATAATCTCCTTAGCCAGACCCTTTCATGCACACAATTGGAATGTTTTGGTGTCAAATGGTAAGGAAACAGAATTTGCAATGTCAATAACATGGATTTGAGTATCTGGTTAATCAAACAGAATCTGTCAGTGAGCTACAGAACATCCTTCTTCCATGCACAGGCAGCAGTGACAAATGGTAGTTATGGCTCCTGACCATAATGACCATTTCTGTCATTATTATGCTTGGCAGACACCTCACCTTACACCGTATTCGTTTATACAGGGTGATACGGGTTATAAGTACCTTGCTAAAGCATGCGATGACATCACAGGTCAAAGGAATCAAAACGATATACCCAGTTCCTCACTTGGGCCTATACAACATTGTAGTGTAAAGGACCAGATTCTATTCTGGTCCACCTTAATTTAAGTTGCTTGATTTAGCTCCATACATTCAACGGGACTGATTAATATGTGCATAATGCCAAAAATCATTGATAATATGTTAAATATGACCTAGCTTTTAAGGGCAGGTATCTGAACCAGATTTTTTAAAATCCTAAATTTAAGCAACTTGAGTATTCATGGTCAGTCTACAATGAGAGTAGAGATAAGACCTCGCATCTCTACCATCTTCATGGCCTGACTGCATCTACAATAAAGGTATTCGCAGGTTTGAGACTGAATGAGTCGCATTTTATGACGCCACTCGGTGCAAAATTCTAGGCATATTCACGGATCTTTACTTCGTCGGTATGGGAGGAAGCCTGGCAAAACGAAATGGGACAATCGGTTATGATGCACAGTTCAGCGAATCTGCGCAGTAACTTGCGCAGTGACGCACTCAAACACGTCTGCTTTTCTTTGGAAAAGAGAAACACCGCAGACCATGTGGAGGGTTGGACAGGAGAGCGCCCTCGCAGGTTGGGTTGGATAGCCAGGTTGGCAATTGTTTCATAGAGACAAATGCCTGCCAGCTTTTAAAGACTTGATTGGTCTGTAATAAATAAATAAAAACAGAAAACTTAAAACCCTATATGCATGTTGTTCCATAATTTCGTTAACCGTTCTGTCATCTGTGTTTTTAATTTTCGTATTATGTGTTTGCTATATAGCAAAACTGAGCACATAATACTAAAATTAAAAACGCAAAGACTAAAGTTTGTAAGCATGTATTAACATTTTATACAGGGAGAAAGCTCAGACCTGGGAAATGATTGGTATTTAAACAGCAGGATACATGCAATAACTCTGTTATTCATTAGTGTGAAGCGGACAGAACTTTACTATCACAATTTAAGCGTTATATTAAAACAAGGAGGGGGTATACTAATCGTGACCGTCTTTTCGTCGCAATTGCATATAAACCAAGTTATTCGCCTACTACTACAACAAAAAAATCTGCTTACATGCCAGTGATCTGCGTCCATAATTGTCCCTGTGGTGCCGACAACTAGCTCAGAAAATGCATTAATAACATCCAACTTGTGCGACCTGTTTATAGTCGTGACTAAAACGCGAGTAAGTAGAAGCGTGACAAACATTACAAAACAAAAACAGTTATATTTAATACCACACGCTTTCCCCTGTCCCACCGGAGACGCGTAGCTTTTTAATGGTGTCCCGCACCAACAGACATTACAACGGCAGCGGCCATCTGCCAGCTTTGCGAACTCGCTACCCCACCAGCTGCAGTCGCAAAACGCCCGTACAAAGCAGGACATGCATACAGCTTCTGACGTCTCCGGCCACACTGCGCCTCAAAGCACACCAAAACCAAGAGCGGAAACAATGAGATCCCAGCCTTTACAAACCGCACGGCAAAAAAACTGCTGAGTTTTTCCGAGAATATACAAGTGCATTTCTATTCTTTTAAATTTAAGATTTGTTCTTTGGATATATTTCCCCAGCTTAATTTTTTTTAAAAAGACTCATGCAAGGACAGTTCAAAACCCCGACATGGCGGCAGGAAAAAGGAGGGAGCTTTTTACTATTTTAGAAACAAGCGCTGACACAGAAAGGGACTCGGCTTCCGATAGTGAGGAATCGCCGCTTAATCTTTCTGCCGACGTGAAGTGGTTTGAGATTCCTTTCAGAAAACCCGACTCGGACGAGGAGGAAGAACTAGAGGAGGATGAGGAAGAGGATGAATTCAAAAGCGTAGCGGCAGCAGAAACTGCGGACGCGGCCAGCTACATCGCAGGAGGCGGCTGCAATATTATTTTAGTCACTGACAATGGGATAAAGCACGAGGAGGAGACAGAGGATTCGTATTATGCACCCGCTAACAACTGTTCTGAAACCACTTCAAACGACTCGGACATAGATTTCTCCGATTTAGAGGAGGAGCAGAGCGATTTATTCAGCCCATTTGATGATTTAGGTGAGGACTGCACTTCTCCAGACTTCTGGGGCGAACCTGACCAAATCATTTCAATAGAGCCGTTCACCGCTATATCTGGCCCCCAGCACGCACTGGGGGATGAGGCTGACACCCGTGACTATTTCCGGTTGCTCTTCCCTGACTCTCTTTTTGAACACATGGTAGAACAAACAAACAACTACGCCCTCTACAGGCAAAGGAGGAGCGGGAAAGTAGACGCCCACTGGCATCCTACAGACCTGAGGGAAATGCGTGCTTACATTGGATTGAACATTCTCATGGGCATCAATCAGCTTCCGGATTACGGCATGTACTGGGCCACTGATATTTTCATAGGCAATGCCGGTTTTAAAAAGACAATGACAGCCAGGCGCTTCGAGAAACTCAACCAAAACATTCACCTGTGTGACCGGGAGTCTGAGCCTGTCCCCGGGGAGTTGGGCTATGATGGGCTGTACAAGATACGCCCCCTGCTGGACGTGGTGCAGAGCACCATGTGGGAGGCGTACGCACCCAACCGCTGCCTCACGGTGGACGAGGGATCGGTTGCGGTGAAGGGGCGCTTCTCCCCGACCCAGTACATGCCCTCCAAGCCGCTGAAAAAGGGTCTGAAGGTGTGGATGCTGTGCGACTCCAAGTCGGGCTACTGCCACCGGGCCAACATCTACGTGGGGCGGGCGGGCGACGACACGGGGGCCGTGGGCTACCGGGTGGTGACCAGCCTGGTGAAGGGGCTGGAGGGGAAGCACCACCACGTGTTTATGGACAGCTTCTTCACCTCGGTGCCCCTGGTACAGAGGCTGCTCCGGGACGGGCTGTACGCCTGCGGCACCACCCTCCCGTCGCGCCGGGGCTTCCCGGAGGCCCTCCGCCTGAGGAATGTGGGCAAGCTGGCCCAGGGTGAGTTCTTCCAGTGCCAGCGGGGGTAACATCGTGGCGACTGTCACCCGCGACACCAAGGTGGTCAGCTGCCTGTCGTCCAACTCGGCGCCGGGCATCGTGGGGATCTGCCCCAGCCGGCAGCGGGACGGGGCGGTGCTGGGGGTGCCCCGCCCGCTGCCGCTGCTCCTCTATCAGGAGAACATGCGGGGCGTAGACCTGAGCGACCAGCTGCGGGAGTGCTACCAGGTGGGCCGGCCCTGCAAGAAGTGGTGGCGCTACTTCCTGTGGTTCTACATCAACGTGTGCATCGTCGACGCCTACATTGTCATGCGGGAGAGCCGGGGCGGGGCCCCGCCGGCGGGATTCAGCGGGAAGCAGTTCACGCAGCGCCACTTCCGCATCCGCCTGGCGCAGCAGCTCATCGGGGACTACCAGGGCGCCCGGGGCATGGAGCGCGCCGCCCGCAAGCGGCACGCCGACTCGCCCGTGGAGTACGGCCACAGGCTGGAGCGCATGTCCGAACGTTCCAGAAGGTGCCGGAACTGCACCAACAAGGGTCTGAGGCACGAGAGCGTCTTCGGCTGCAAAATCTGCAACGTACACCTCTGCAGGGGCGGCTGCTTCTCTGAATTCCACAAATAATACCTAGTTTTTACTATTATTATTATTATTATTATTATTATTATTATTAACTTTTTTGCATTCAAGATTTTCACCCTTTACAGACTTGTTAAAGGGAGACCGAGAACAGCTTAGGTTTGGAATCCAAAGTTTCTAAGTACAGGTACACATTAACAGAATTATTTTCATTTCTCATAGTTGTAATTAGTAGTCTAGTCATACCAGTAGAAGTAGTTGTTTTATTGCACGTAGTGAGTTCATTGACTACAGTCAAGCAAGGGTAGCTACTTTATATCAGTGTAAAATGTTCACGTTTCATGTCTCATGTTTCATACCTACGAAAAAGATTTTGTGCCACTTTTTTATACATTGAGTAAATTAAAATGGTTTTTATAAAATAAATTAAGCTCAATAACGTTTCAGCACTTACATTGATAAATGTTTGTTGGAAGTTTTGCTTTTTTTTGCAAAATAAATGCTCCATGAAGAGATCCCTCTTCCTTTGAACCGTTTTTATTTTCTTTATGCATATGTTGGCTTTTCAGCTCTACCTCAAATTGCTCTTCAAAATCAAGTTAGCAACAGAAATATAGCAACAAATGCATCGCATTTTGGTGGCAGCAGTTAAACATGCTTACCTAACCCCCCCCCCCCCCCCCCCCCCTCCCAAAAAAAAGAAAAGCAGTTTTAAAGTTACCAGGTACCAGGTAAAATATATATTTAAAAAAGAAAAAACCTCAAAAGGTAATTAATTTCTCAGCCGATAGACATGCTGTAACTATTTTGAAAGGCAGTTGAACCGGTGCGCTATCGTTGCCTGTAAGTGGATAGCCAGAGTCAAACTGTAAGTGCTGTGTGGGTAAACTAAACGCTTTCAAATGGGGAGTTAGGCTCACGTGGTCAAGGGCCCTAAGCAGACGCCTTGAGTGTGAGCACTTGAGCAGTGAGAACAGTTCATTATGTTAGCCTGCACGCAAAGCTGCTGCTCAAGGCCCCGCTTTTTTTTTTTCTGCTTCTTTTTTTTTGCCTCACGTGTGGTCATGTTGATGGGCACAAGCCACAAGTACTGTTTTCACAGTTTATTTTGTTTGCCCCTTTTTGGGCAAAAGTACAGGAGTTGTGCAGCTTTAGTGGTGTAGCGGCTAGGAGTTAACGGCTAGGATTTTCCTCAGTTTAAAATAACACAGAATATCTTTCAAGGTTTGAGGGCGGAATAAGCTGATGCTTTAATCGCGTTATTTGGATTTTTTGAAGTTTTGCTCACGTTAATCTCACGATGTTTTAAGGCTGGCTTTGGTTTTGCGTCAATAAATAATTTGTTCTCCCGCACAGCTTCTCCAAAGGGTGAGAAAAAGGAGGACTCAATAGTTCCACGCATGAAACTCAACTTAATAGAACAGAACAGAGACAAAATACGTTTCAGTGCGACAAGCGTCTTTTTCAGGGTCACTTGTTGCGGTGATACATCAGTCTGGCATATTTGCCCTATTTTATTAAATTAAGTTTTATATATTCAACTACATTTTGAGGAGCTCCAGTTTCTGCTCATCTAGTGCTCACCGTTTTTAGAAGTTGCCTAGGTAAGGACATTACTCATGAGGGCAGTGGCTGTGTGGAGCACCATCTTTTCCCCCCACTGCTCTTTGAGCAGCTGGGCTGACGTGCGTAGGTTTCCCCTCTCTGTCTCGGATGCTGCGTTTGCCTGTCACAATGGGGGCCGCTGTAGATGCAGGCTTTGGGAACCTTCTAGAACACAGTTCTTAGCTTTAATGAAAGGTGTGGAGGGGGGCGGGGTGGCGCCGTCACCCCATTGTGGAAGACAGCCACACGGTTTCTCTGTCGCCCTAGATCGGCCCCTCCCCTGCCTCTGCTGTGTGACCCCCGTTTCCACACTGAAAATACCCACTGACCCCAGAACTCGAGTCTATTATGCAGGGGAAAAAACGCAAAGCAATTATATTTTCAATTAAAACCAAAATTCTCCGCAATAGCTAATGGGGGAAGAAGACAACATAACAAATAGCAACAGATAATGTGATAAGGAACATAATGTTTTACAGATTTTTTTTGTTGTTGTTGAATAATCTATATAGTTTTGCTGTTTTTTTTTTTCAACTAAAGACCCCAACCCCAAACTAGGCCTCTAAGCTGGGGGGTGAGTTAGCTTGGATTAGGCTGTTAGTCACAGTCAGGGGTAGGGGACGAGGCCCCTGGGCATTACCGTACCCCCCTCCCCCCTCCGAACGACCCCTTTCTCCACTCCGCCCTACAGCAGGGGCAGAAAGAGGAGTCTGCTGACATAACCGTTATGCAACCATCTCCACGGGGGGTTCATTAGTCAAGGTAGAAAACAAATACTGGACACACTTTGGCTTATAATCGACCTCTGTAAACAGGTCCCCACAAAGGTTTCTCCTTTTAATACTGAATTTTAGTTTTTTTTTCTTCCCTCTCTCCTTTAATTACTTTTGTCACGCTGTCCTGTACTGTCCTTGGAGAGGTTTGGGAACGAGTCCGTGCTTGTTTCAGTGGTATGCACTTATTTTCTGTGTGTGTGTGTGTGTGTGTGTGTGTGTGTGTGTGTGTGTGTGTGTGTGTGTGTGTGTGTGTGTGTGCGTGTGTTTGTGTATGTGTGCGTGTGTGTCTTTCCTTGTCATTCCCATGTTGGTTTGCTTGTTTGTGAGAAGCTGATTGCATAAAGTGAGACTTATTTGTTCTGGGACCTCTATAAACAAATGGGTTTATCCCTGAGAAATCTGTAGACGGCTCTAGACGGCACACAAACACAGTTATTAATGTAATATCAGACACTGTAAAATCTTTCATTTTTGTCCTTGGGCCTCAGATTTGTGCATCATAACCAGTGGGTAGGGACGGCGGGTAGGCACAGCGCTTTGTTCTGGAGTCTCTTCGATCACTGCGACTTGTGCAAGAGAGAAGCTCGCAGCCTGGGCTTCTAAATCCCTCTCCGCCGGGGTTTGGGCTGACTCAGATATCGCCGGCCCGCCGCGTTTCCTGGCGCTGCTCGCCGGCCGGGGAGAGAGAGAGAGAGAGAGAGAGAGAGAGCGTTAGTCAACCGCGCACCACTCCCCTTCATACCGGGAACCCATGGAGAGTTGTCATGGCAACCTGCGCTCTGGCGAAGACGGGAGGTTGCCAACAGGCGAATGTTGTTGTCATGGGTAACGTCCTGGCCGGGGGCTTTGAGGTGTCTGAGGACCCCCCCACGCCCCCCTTCCCCACCAAACACCAAACAGCACCACTACCAAGAAAATAGGATTGCTTATAAAACAAAAGCTCCGGTTTGATGTAAGTGGAAGTGTGGGGGTGATGGATTACAGGATATGGCTTCTCTAATCGGGAAGGCCCTCACAATGTGTGGAACTGAACGTGGAGGTGGCCTGTGCGCGGTTTCTGCCCAGTGACCTTCAGTGTGAGCCACCAACGGCTGCGCGGACGCCAATTACACTGCGTGATGCACTAAGAACTCCTACGCCGCCACCATTTTGGGAGGCGAATGAGCTGGCCGTTCGGTGGCTGTGTGGGCTGCGACGACGGGCTGCTCTTTGTTTGTGAGCGCGCTAACACCTTTGGGAGTTGGAGAGTGAGGCTGTGGAAGAGGGGCGGGGTGAAAGCCTGGCAGAGGAGCATCATGGGAGTTCTCCACGCAGAGTGTGGCATGCCTTGGCCAATACAGAGCGATACCGTAAAATGTTCAGTGTTAAATCAACACTGATGTGAGTTCATTTTACTCTGATGGAGGACATTTGATCCCTCCCGGACTCATGTAAGCTCTGTGACGCATGTAATCTCTGTTAGAGTTAAATTAACATTTGAATGTTTTATTGTGTGAAACATGGTTCGCGCTGAAACTTAAGCTAAGTGCCCTCCGATTACAGCCATATTTGTCAGTCCAGTGTGTTTGTTGATGTTTGACTTGACTGATGCTCTTGAGTTGATTTATGTTTTAAGCGGATAACGGGATCAGAAGAACAGTGTTGTACTTGTCTCCTTTCACATACAGTAGGAGAACACACTCAAGCTTTAACTGTAAAGGCTCTTTAATGTGCCATCATAAACACTTGTAAGCGACAAGTCAGCGGATGTACTTGTGCGATACTGATGCATTTTATTACAGCAATACAAATGCAAAGTAATGCACTGGCAAATCTCAAAGAGGAGCTGAAGCTTTCCCCCCCCCCCCCTCTCTCCTCCTCCCTCCCTCCCTTTCACTCCTCCCTCTCAATAGCTCGCCCTCTCTATATCCCGCTTTCTCTTTTTCTCATATCTTTTCTTTCTTTCATAATATTTCAAAATGGTAGCAAGTCCTGGGAATCATAATCTGGCCCGAGCCATTTGGGCTGAGTTCATAAATACAGTAGTCTGTATATTTATAGTGCCTCCTACAGCCTAGTGCACATTACTTCATGGGTTGAAATATGCTAACCATTGTAAGGGCCGATGTGTTTAATTCCCATTTTACACAGCAGTGAGCATATTTCAGCGCCTAAATGTGTGATAGCCGCCGGATTGGTGCTTTGACTACATAGAGCCCTCGGAGGAATACCTCCTGAGGAAAATTCACGTTTCCTTCACGTGTGGTGTTGACTTTGGATGGTGATCCATGGCTCATATGTAGGGATATATGGCAAGATACACTCCGGTTGAAAGTGACCACTGTGTGAATACATTCATGCTCTGGGTCTGGTTATTGTTTTTTGTCAATGGATGTTATGCTGTGCAAATTATATTGCAACAAAAAAAATCTTGGCATCACAAGGCTCTGAATCAACTCTTTATCTCAAAACGTGGCATATGTTTTCAATTACTGATGATTGGAACCATGCCCCAACTCTATTAAACTAAACAAAACCTGCAAACAATGTTTTTTTTTTTTTTAAAGTGAGCTTATATTAATTATCTGATTTGACATAATCAAGACTTACGGTAGTCTTATCGTGAGTGTTTGTGTGTGCGCCTGTCCACGTGTGTGCGTGCATGGGCATGTATGTGTGTGCCTGTGCATTTGCAAGTGCGTTATGAGTGTGTACATGCACGTTTGTTTGTGTGTGTCTGTCTGTGTGTGTGTGTGTGTGTGTGTATCTCCTTGTGTCTGTGTCCATCTGTGTGTAAGAACCATGGAGTTGTGATACCGAGGCTTGGTTAACAGACTTTTCACATGTGTAATGTAGCATTTCCATAGGCCATGAAACACTAAAGCCTATCCCAGATTTTAATATCTGGTGGGGCATGTAGTTCCTATGTAGCTGGGACAGCATCATTTCAGCGTGGCCCATATCGTCGGGCATGCTCTGGTTTACTGCGAGCGGGAGATAAATTGGGCAGATTTAATCGTTAAATAAATCCACAGAGAATGAGGTCCGGGATGGAGCCCTGCCGTTTCCTCCACACTCTGGAACAGGAGTCTGAATGACCCGGCTGGAAGCACTCGACCCCCCCCCCCCCCCCCCCAACCCCCGCACGTGCTCCCCCCCGCAGGACAGCACGTCGTCAGACACGCCCCATCCCGCCTGTGTCCACCCTCTGTCTCGTTCCATAAAAAGCACCATGTTCTTCAGCCTGAATTTGTGCCGAACAAAATGGCTGTGTGCCACAGATACAAGAGAGTACAGTTAACAGTGTAAACACATGCGCGCACACACACACACACACAGGCACATATACACATACACGTACAGCATGCACATACACACACACATACATGTATGCACTATGCACACACACACACACACGCACACAAACATACACACACACACACACACACGCATGCACACACAAACACACATACGCGCACACATACACACACACACACACAAAACGTATACACACATACAGAAATGCATGAAAACCTGCACTTTATTATTTTTATTTAAAATTAAAAAATTTTTACATCTGAACACCAGCAGCACTGCAGGGATTCAAAGGGGCCCCCCTCAGCCAATCAGAAAGGTTTGTTCTCCTCACGTTCCTCTGCCTTCCTCCGTGGGGGCAGAATGCAGTCTTTGATGGGCTCCCTCCCACACCACAGGAGCTCCCCTGTGGAGCTGTACAACCCCAGCAGGGGGTGGGGGTTTGGGGGGGGGGGGGGTACAACAATTATCACATCAGAGGGCTACAGTATGGATCCTGTCCAATCATTACTAAGAGGCTTGCACCATTTCGCTCCGAGTACACACACCGCAAGATACCTCGGGCCCTGTCAGCTGGCAGGCCTGTTGGTACATAAGGCGCCTCTCTGCTGCCTGACGGCGGAACGCAGTTGCTCTCTCAAATCTGCGGGTTTCTTCTCCCCTCTGTTACCGTAATGCTCTTTTGTGATGGTTGGGGGGGGGTGAGCACCCTGGCCAACGTGATGGGGAACAGACCGTGGGCTCTGTTCCTAGGTCCACTTCAAACAGGGCTGCCAACTGAAACAATAGTGCAGTGTTCTATCTGCACTTATTTTCTTATTTTCTATATACTGTTATTTAAGGTGTATCTTATGAGTGTCCCGTTTCTGTGAGAGACCCTGCCGAAACGCAGGCCTGGTTTGAAAAGGCAAGAAAGCCAGTCTGCGGGTGCGCAAATTGTGCTGTAAATGCCATCAGTGATCCTTTTCAAACACTTAATGAGGCACATCAAATTAGACTCCAATGCTCTCCAAAGCTGGCATCTCACATGGTTTATTCACACACACACACACACACACACACACACACACACACACACACACGCATGCACACAAACACACACACGCACACACACACCCAAACACACACCACTTCTGGCTGAACAACGGTTGTAACAAGCATTTGGTTGTTTGCTCAAGGGTTGCCAATCCTTGCTGGAACAGGACATGCATGCCAGAGCTGGGGGGGATTATTTATCAAATGAATAGCATTTGTGCCACATGGCAACCATATAGAAACATGGATTTAGTACGTTATTTGGGAGATATAACATCTAAGTTTTTCAGTCACCTGATTCTTTTTCTTTTCCTGTTTGTGTCATAGTAATTAATCAAAATTATGCAACACTAGGGGTCACCGTATAGTACAAAGTATTCTTGGCTGAAATAGGGGACATCCCAGCTAATAGCCAGACTGCTAGCACACTTAGTCGACGAGTTGGAATAGCTCTATAACTATTAGCTGGGACCTCTATAGACTTGAATGTCCTGCAATTGTGATAGCTGTACTCAAATGAGGCAATAGCTATGCATTGCTCCTGCCGACACCCCTCTTGAGCATTAGTGCAGCTAATGTTTAGAAGGCTTGCGTCTTTCTTTTTTCTCTCCCTTCAAGGCCACATTAAATTACCTTTTTTTTTTTAAACAGTCCTACCCCTGTGTGAGCGCACGGTTGAGATGCCTGGTTAATCACTATGGCGGCATTAGAGTGGCGCACAAAACTTGAGGAAAGTTCTTGAAATCTCTTAATTTGCCCACATTGAGCTTGAGAAAGTTCACTCAAAATTCATTCATGTTTTCATTCACCTCAATACTGTACAACAAAACACCAGATTTACTGTATTATTTAGAATTACGGTATTTTGCTGTACCGTAATTCTTCCACCTAACGCCAAACCAAATTTACACTACGGCCGTACTGATTCATGAGCAACTGTCCCAGTCTAATGCTGCATTAATTTTCTCATTACCAAAGGGAAGTGGTCATTTAGCCCAATGGACTTGCAAAATGATATATGAATATTCAGATCATATTTACGTCTCGTCCAAAGGAAATTAGAAAAAAATGAGACGCCATCATCTCTCTGAGGTTCACAGTTAATAGCAGCGCAGAGTTTCTCTTGGCATAATGACTTATTACTGTAATAATAGTAATTTCCCCTTGTGGTGAATCATGCCAGGGCTTTGTACGTTGTACTTTCCAGTTCCTTGTCATAAAAATGTTCTAGAGGCCACTTTAAAGGGAAATACGTATTGAAAACGTGAGGATGTGGTGCTGTCAGTCACTATAGGCTAATTAATGATTATTTAGAGATACACGGTTTGCCATGAAGCCGTGCGATGGATTGGTGACCTGTCCAGGGCGTATTCCTGCCTTTCACCCAATGTCTGCTGGGATAGGCTCCAGAATCAACCCTGACCAGAATTAAGCTGTTTAGAAAATGGATGGATGGATGGTTTGCTATGAGATGGGTGTCCCTTTACTTTGAGAAGTCCATGACAATGGCTTACGTTTTGCACTGGCTGGTTTGGTAATGTTGTCAGCCTGATGGTTACATTCTCTTGTCGCACTAGAGAAAATTGGCTGCTAAATCAATGCATTGTATGAGTTCAATAGAGAAAGGGACATTTTCTCTTCTGTTAAGAAAGGTTTTGCATCATTCTGTAGATTTTCTGAAGTATGCCCTCTTCCAGGTATAGCTTTGGTCATCCTCTAGACCAGAATTCATTGTGTGTTGCATGAACAAAATTACAGGCTAGAAATCTATGCTCAATGGGATATATGATTTTACAATGCCTTTGTAGAGGATAGACTCCTGCCTCAGTGGTTTTACGACTTGCTTGTGTAATCCCATTTACTCTAGATAGCGCTGTTTACACTTTGAAATGTACTGTGAGACACCAGATATGCAGAAAATGTTATGGACTCGTGCATTGCTATTTTACTAATGTTTAGGTTTTTTTGTTAGTGTTAAATAAACTGAGAGATTTTACTCTGATCCCTCTTATTTGAGATAAATGAATATTATATACATTCTACAGTGTAACAGTATAACATCAACTAAGATCACTTCTACTGTTTATTTCTATGAAACTCACAAGCAGAACTAAAACCATTTGACAGATGGAAGTGATATGTTGAAACATTCAAGTAACCAAATCTGAGTGCATGTTTTACATGAATACAAACAGTTAGTGAAATTACTTCCTCCTCTTTTGTTGACAATTTTTGCTGGTGGTGCAACGATTCAGTTTCAGTTTCACAGCAGCGCGGGCCAACGCAGCTCTCTGTCCGCCATTGTGTGCTTGTGAAGCGTGAATTCCTCGATTCCGCGTGGCCTGCTCTTTCTGTTCTCACGGAGGGAGGAATGCGGAAACGCTGCGCACTTTTCCCGTCCCACTGCTTCTGCAGATGGTAAGGTGTGTGTGTGTGTGTGTGTGTGTGTGTGTTTGTATATATGTGTATGTGTGCATATGTGTGTGTGTGTGTGTGTGTGTGTATATGTATGCGTGTATATGTGTGTGTGTTTGTGTGTGTGTGTTTGTGTATGCGTGTATAGGTGTGTGTATGTGTGCATATGTGTATGCGTATATAGGTGTGTGTGTGTGTGTGTGTATATGTGTGCGCATGTATAGGTGTGTGTGTGTGTGTGTGTTTGTATATATGTGTATGCGTGCATATGTGTGTATGCGTATATAGGTGTGTGTGTGTGTGTGTGTGTGTGTGCGCGTGTATAGGTGCGTGTCTGTGTGTGCGTGTGTATGTGTGCATAGGTGTGTGTATGTTAATGCGTATATAGGTGCGTGTCTGTGTGTGCGTGTGTATGTGTGCATAGGTGTGTGTGTGTGTGTGTGTGTGTGTGTGCGTTTTAGGAGAAGGTGATTATTGCAATAAGCCCCTTAGTACAACAGCTGCCATTGGCCAGGACTAGCCGAGCCATAATGGCCGAGTGTGACTGGACTGACTGTAGCCGCCAGCGTTCCGGAACAGATGTGAAACAGGAAGTGGCAAATGGACTCATGTGCATCTGCTCGTCTCTGCCCAATGATGATGTTACAGTTCAGCTGGACCTCAGAACACTCAAACTTCCCAGGTGAGGGTCTATGTCTTATGCGCATTAATCACTTTGGCCAAGGGAGAAAAAAAACAAAAAACACAGTGCCCTAGGGCTTACATTAACCTTAGCGACCGTTGCTCTTGGCAACCGTTGTGACAACAAAGAAATTTCAGGTTTCTTTACATGGTTGTACTGTACCGGTCCCCTGTGTGACCCCGACGTTCAGAACCACACATTGGCCGTCTCTGCCATAAACGGCAGCCACCGGGATTGCTTTGTGCTTCAGTGTTTTTTTTTTTTTTCAGCAGATAGTATGACCTCACCGTACACAGCGGCAACATACGCAATGGCGGGAAACAGAATGCTAATGTGCGGTCGTGGGCCGGGACTGAACCCTATGAAGGGAGTGGCTGCAGATGGGACAGTCTGACCTCCTTGACCCCCCCAGCTGGAGCCCCGTACATTTTCCTTCCTGACAGGTTAACAGCACCGGCATCTCCCATTTCATCTCGAGAGAGGAAAAGAGAGAGAGAGAGAGAGACAGAGAGAGAGAGAGAGACAGAGAGAGAGAGAGAGAGAGAGAGGGAGTGGGAGAGAAGAGGTATCAATTTGAGCCAATGAGTACGGTATAAGCTTGAACAGTCAGAGTGTGCGTGCGTGCGTGCGTGCGTGCGTGCGTGCGTGCGTGCGTGCGTGCGTTCGTTTGAATAATTTACAAACAGAGTTTACCTTGAGCTTCTGTATATGTGAGCTTCTGCGTTTGTGTGTGCATGCACACGTGTGTATGTATTTGTGTGTGTGTGTGTGTGTGTATGAGAGAAAGAGAAAGAAAGAGAGAGAGAGCATGTCCGTGTGTATTGCATGTTAGTGCCTATAAACTTGTGCATTTGTCTGTAACCTTGCCAACACCATTTACAAGCTCCCTGGTTATTCAAAGGTGATTTGTCTACTCTGTTCTATTTATCCATATATTTATCTGCAAAATTCTTTTCAACCCTACATTTTAAAAGGAGAACAGAGACATACTTCAAATCTGATGACCATACAGCCAGATGTGAATTGGTTATAACAAATAATAACTGGTGGCAGTGTAGTATTATGGTTAGAGAACTGGGCTCATAAATCAGAGGACGCCAGTGTACCTTTGAGTAAAGGTATTTTGCCTGAATTGTTTCAGTAAATATCCAGCTGTATAAATGGATTGTATGTAAAAAAAAAAAAAATTAAGTAAGCTGTGCAACATTTGGATAAGGCTGTCTGCTAAATGGCTGAATGGCAATTCAAATGTAAAATGTAAACACAAATGTAAATACTGAGTTGTCAGTAGCCGAAGTAGAACAAGAACTGACTAGAGGCAAGGCAATTTTGGTTACATGGGAGGGGACCTTCCCCTCAAAAACAAACAAAAATACTTTTTGAAATGAGCACATTGAATTTGGACACGGGCTACAAGAAAATAAACAAATAAATACATTTATGCGCCATGCTGGGAATTTTTAAAACAAAATGAGCGATTGCAGTTTCGGGAATAGGGAGCCAATCATCCCAAACACAGCAATTATCCATCCGGGCTGATGTGCTTGAACGGAGCTGTGAGAAGCCCGCCCGCGGCTCTCCCGCGCGGCTCTCCGGCGCGGCTCTCCGTCTGCCGCCAGCCCATCTGGAAGCAGTCAGGTCACCGGTGGGGAACAGACAGCCAGCCGCTGCCAATCAAACCCCCGTGCGGCCCGGCGTTAGCGCCAAACGCTAACCCCGCGTGCAGCCCTCTGAGACTGTCGGCTCCGCCTTCCACCCCCCTCCCCCCTCTTGCCCATACCCTTCGAACCCCACCCTGAGTATCCCTCACCCCACACAGAAAACGGCTAATCACAGAAAGGTGTCAGGTTTCAGAGAAAGAGAGACGGAGAGAGAGAGAGTCATTTGGTGTTTTGTTAATGGTGGCTTAATTCATTTGCTATGTTTTGAGTCTCCTCAAATTGTCCAAAAAAACTGGAATAAAAGCCTCTTTCCAAAAATATGTACTGTACTCAATTGTGTAATTAACTGCACTGTACCTATTAACTAAAAACCGCACGGCACCCAACAAAAATAGTTTTGTACATATACAGCTTCTGCGTGTTTTTATTGCTTTAACCAGAGGCAAATGCTCTACTTTCAGTCACTGAGGTTGACGTACAAGTTTTGACGCACAACAAATTAATGAAACCCACCGATCTACAACTAAAATATCAGATCTTAGCGGGGGGTTAGGTTGGGAGGAGGAGGAGAGAGAACGGGAGAGAGAGAGTGGGGGGGTGGGGGGGGGGGTTGTACGCACAGCTGGGAGTATCAGTAAAGCTAAACAGAGGGGACCGTGTTCTTCTGAAAATCTCACGGGGTTGAAAAGAGCATTTGTTTAGCAGAGGTCACTCTTGAAGGACCGAGCGTGGTAGGGGTAGTGGGGGGGAGTTGGATTGGGTAGGATTTTTAAGGCACACATGGTGGAAATTAGCTTGTTATTTATTTTAATTTCACCCCTGCCCGCTGCTCGTGGAGAGAAATAGTCTAGAACGCTGCCCCCCCCACCCACCCACCAACACCCACCACCAGCAGCCCCACCCCCCTACCCCCCACCCCCAGCTCCAATGGGAGAAGAGGAGAGGGTTACCCCCTCCTCCCTCTCCACGTTTCCCCTCCCCCATCTGGAACCAGGCCCCATGGAGGGTGGGGCTTGAATGCCATTGGCTGCTGACTGCCCAGGTTCCTCCCGCTAACCCGGCCGTTTGCCGTGAGCCGCTTCACTGTTGCGCTTGTCTTTCCGTTCCACCGCGCATGCAGGCACACAGGCAGGCACGCAGGCAGGTAGTCATAGTCGTAGTCTCAGTTTCAGATCTATCTCACCACAAACCTCTACTTATGACTCTTCCCTAGGAACAGAAACCATAACCAAAAAAAAAAAAAACTGAAATAATAGCAGAAAATCATTTTATTGTTTGGTGTTTGATGAAATGCTGGGTTGATTTATTATTTTATTTTCCAAATGGTATTAATTAAAAAAAGAAAACCCTTTGGGGGTTTTTTTTTTTTTTTTTTTCACAGGATCAGGCAAAAGTCTTTAGTCTGAGATGGACTTTGCCTGCGGTCTGGTCTGTGGTCTGTTACCATGCCATCCTTAGTAATACTTTATACACACACACGTGCACACACACTTGCGAGTACACACACACACACACACACACACACACACACACACACAGATACAAACTATTTTCACCCATACATCCTTTTCTGAACCACATAGAGAGCTGAAGAGCTGCTGTGAGCTAGACAATGATGACGCTATATTGATATCAAATTTTTAGAATATTAATCTGTTACAGGAGACTATATCAACTATCACTTGCCTTTATTTTACATTGTCATTTGAGCCTACTGCACTAAAATATCAGTATTTTTGATCCGATCCCTCCCATCAGAAACATTGGAGGTACAGAACTACAAAATAGAGGTTTATAAATTTGAGGGTACATTTTCTAGCACTTAACATTTGCACAAGAAGTGGCCCAGTCACACATGCGAGACTCCTGTATACACAATAAGCTCAAATCAAATCCCTGAGATATCAGCCCAGAGGAATGCGCTTTTCAGATATCCACAACGCAAACAATGGAGCCCTCTCAGTCAGCCACAAATATAGAAAAGGTGTGTAAACATTAACACTCTAACCTGAGAGAAAAATGGACTGGCTCAACACGGGATCATTACCAACTTTTCATTTTTGATTGGAGGGTCTCTAAAGAAATTCAGCAGTTGCTGGCTGCGTTGCACGTGACTGTTACAAAATACGACAATAAATTTATCTTGATCATTTTTGCAGTTTGCTAGTGCTCATACCAATGTGTGTGTTGCAACTGGCTGAATTCTTTGGGGTGGTGTGGAGTAAAGATGGTCTGCCCCCATGAAAACATTATGGAATTGGGCCTTGCTTATAATGTCTTAGACTGAAAAAGCCAAAAGGTTTATGGGAAATGTGGTTTCTGTCCAACCCTCTGTCATTTTATGCAAAATCATCAGGAACAGACAGACCGCTTGGAAAGATACCCTCCTCCCTATGAGACAGAAAGAATGAGCAAATATAACTAGTGTGTTTTCAGCATATTCTGCAATTCCTCTCACTTTCTGATTAGAAAATGGATCTATTGGAAGACACCATGTTCTTGCCTCCATAGAAATGCTGGGTCCAAACGGTCCTGTGTTCAACAACTTTCTTTCTGACTCTAAACCCACCTGCCAAAAGCCAATCTGGTTTAAAACAAGGCACAGGACAGCATTTTAAAAAGAACAGACTTGATAGATTAACACTGATTAAAAGCAGTTGTTCCCCAGTAGTATAAAATTCTGCCAGATATAACCACTTTAGGATACAAGAACCCCATATGCATGCTAATGAAGATAGAGCGTTTCTGTCATGCTTTATAGAGGAAGCCATTTTTGTTCAATGAAGAATTTAGTCTGAACTACTTTGGATTTTTTTCCAATGGAAGTTTTGCAGTGACAAATAGGACCTATCACTGGACAGGACAGGACACATCACCTCCGTCACCCAAAAAAAAAATATCTTACATGACCTGTTGGGTATTTCAGATATGTCTCTCTTTATTTGCAAAAGAATTCAAGAGAAGATTTAAGATGTTGAATCTCACAGCCAGCAAGAGGGAAATGTAACAAATATAAGCGGGTGGCATTCCAAGACTTGGTAAAAATCCAGGGAAAGTCAGAAGTTTGTTTTTCCTCCCAGAAATTTTTATTCGCCGTTAATGCCAGGGAAAACAAATTATATCTAAAAATGTTCACTCAGGCCCGGTTAATGGCACACTCTCTGTGTCCGCTAACCTTTGGCATACTTCTCCCTCCGTAAACTGTGTGTAACTTCTGCAGCCGGTATCCCCAGTGGAATCCCTTAAACTCCACTTCTTCATTTCCTTGAAACAATGCAAGTAGTCGAGGATGCCTTCATGTAGAATATAACCGTAGTAATTTGTTGCACTTCCTTCTACAGTCAGTATTTTTAAACTGTGAGCTCCCGTGAAAAGGAAACACGTCAGAGGATGGGAAGTTTGACGGTTCACAAACAAATCTGTGGTAGTTACCATTGCTGGGAAATAGTCCAATCTAAATGCTGATGTTACATCTTATATATTTACTTGAAACAAAGGGGTGGAACTTTAAATGTGACTCTGCTGAGCCAAAAAAAAAAAAGCTTAATTTCCAGGGAAGCAAATATGAAACATGTTCAATCAGCACTCAATCAATAGCTGACCAATCAGAAAATTCCCGAGCGAGTCTGATTTTATATCTGAAATCTGTTGGTTATGCCTGATGTTAAGGAAGTAAAGTCTCTCGTCAGTGCAGATCCTATAGCTGAATAGGCAGGCCCATAGTTATGACATGGATTTTGTGCCAACTGGTGTAAGGAAATTAAAATCCATGACACCGAAATACAGGCACAACCTGTCCCCTTTATTTCTTTCTCCAGTGCATCACACTACAGGAACAGGAAGTCCCAAAACCTCACTCCTATGATACAATGCCCCCCACATACATCACCTCAGGGCTGTGTCCGAATCAAAGCCCCCTACTGCGTCTGCTACACAGTGCTGAAGCTGTGGTGGAGAGCAGTCAGACCATCAAATGCGCTGCACTATTGGCCTCAGCCTGCATCCTACCACTACGCTGAATCCTGAGAACATCCTGTGGTCTTTGGCAGATGATTGATGGGTCCTGATCGTCCTGAAAGTCTGAACTCAGGTCTTGCTGAGCCACACAAGCTGGACGCCTGCTAATCAGAGTCCGCACTATTACATTTTACATTACGTTACATTACAAAGCAAGAAAACATGAGCACCTCCACTTTAGTAATAGGAGCAACATTGCCAGTCCTGGCTAACAACATTCTCACACTGGTGCGTGTATAGCCTATGTAACATCACTAGCTAAAGCACAATGCAAGCTAGCTATGCTAACCTAAGATTATCATGAATACACACAGCTGAATATACTACTGCGCTAACTACCGTGTTAACGATGAATTCACCTTTAGCGGAGGAGTTAGGCCGCCACAGGAGCAGATCACTACACTTTCCAAAGAGCCTGTGGCTAATCTGCATGTTGTGTTAGCATTGTGCTGTTTTTTTTTCATTATTTACTGCAGGTTATAATTAAATTTATTTTCAGCTCAGACCACCATATCGTTTAACGAGATGTACCTGTTTTTAAATGTCTGATAGACACTGTTATAATGGGTGAATCACTGTAAATGCTGTTCATTTAGTCTATTTATGTCTTTTCAGATTTGAAGCAAGAATCTCTCGTAGTATGACAATGGCACCCCATTTAGGAATTTATCATGTGACCTTACAGTCCTTTCAGCACAGTACGTCACCACTGCCATTAAACCTCAGGTAGTCGGTTTAAATTGCACATATTTCTTTTTTTCCCCTGTGTCATTCCTTAAAGGGATAATTCGGAATTTTGGACATAATGTCTCAATTACGACTTATCCATGATGTAGTTGATTGATGGAAACCATTTTCAGCTAATTCCATGCTGTCACTTCTTTTGGACATAAACACGTTGCTAATGTTAGCGCAACCCTAAGGTAACCGGTAGCATCCACTACCAAACGCACTTAAACACTCCACAGTGCACCCAAAGCAAATAAAATATGACGACAGTCTATCGGGGTTATTTTGAGTGTTTATACCATCATTTTTGAAGTCAAACTATCGTTGAATCCTTTACTTTGTGCTGACCTATATTCTCTGTGGAAGTACGGCGGTGGAGCAAACGTGGCCATTGCAACTTGTTGTTCTTCTTTGTTGTTGTAGTCGACCAGTGCCGGCACTACATTCGTAGGTAACGTAAAGTATCGCTCTGCTGCCGTACTTCCACAGAGAATATAGGTCAGCACAAAGTAAAGGATTCAACGATAGTTTGACTTCTAAAATGATGGTATAAACACTCAAAATAACCCCGATAGACTGTCGTCATATTTTATTTGCTTTGGATGCACTGTGGAGTGTTTAAAGGGATAGTTCGGAATTATGGACATAATGTTTCAATTACGACTTGCCCATGATGTAGTTGATTGATGGAAACCATTTTCAGCTAATTCCATGCTGTCACTTCTTTTGGACATACACACGTTGCTAATGCTAGTGCAACCCTAAGGTAACCGGTAGCATCCACTACCAAACGCACTTAAACACTCCACAGTGCACCCAAAGCAAATAAAATATGACGACAGTCTATCTGGGTTATTTTGAGTGCTTATACCATCATTTCTGAAGTCAAACTATCGTTGAATCCTTTACTTTGTGCTGACCTATATTCTCTGTGGAAGTACGGCGGTGGAGCAAACGCATTGCAACTTGTTGCTCTTCTTTGTTGTTGTAGTCGACCAGTGCCGGCAATACATTCGTAGGTAACGTAAGGTATCGCTCCCCAGATAGACTGTCGTCGTATTTTATTTGCTTTGGGTGCACTGTGGAGTGTTTAAGTGCGTTTGGTAGTGGATGCTACCGGTTACCTTAGAGTTACGCTAGCATTAGCAACGTGTGTATGTCCAAAAGAAGGGACAGCATGGATTTAGCTGAAAATGGTTTCCATCAATCAACTACATCATGGGTAAGTCGTAATTGAGACATTATGTCCAAAATTCTGAACTATCCCTTTAATTCCCCTCAATTCCTACCCCAACTCCCCCATCTCTATTTCCTCTTCTGCCTGTGCTCCTCTTCATTCCTTCCTCTATTCCTCTTCCTCCCTCCTCTTTCCCTCTATACCTGGGATCTCCTTGCAATTTTACACTGTATTAGACCAGGAATGGTTAATTACACATTCCTCAAATTATCTGTTTATAAATCAGGACACATTCCAAAGTGATTAGCACTTATAAGCAAGTACATTTCTAAAGTTGTATAGCAACAGGACTACACCTGGCAATCTAACAGAAAGTCCCTCCACTCCCACACTGCTGACCATGAAAACTGTGAGGCAATTAGTTTGCAGTGTGTATAGTTATTTTGCTTTGTGCATAGCAGTGTGTAATGTCTTCACCCTCATATCCTACCGCCCACTTTGTGCCTCTCGCTGTGGGTCCTCCCCACAGCTCTGGACTATATTAAACCAGGACGACTAAAGAGTCTGTTGTTGTGTTTGTTAATCTGCACTGGGCACATGAAGGTCATTTACCTGTTAAAACGGGAGGCAGGTTACATGCTGACTAAGCACAGAATGATGCAACCAAGCAAATAAAAGCAGTGTGTTTTTTTTTTCCACCAAGGGATTTTTTTGTTGTTGCATGGGTTAGTCAATGATTGACAGGACTTACCATCAAGTTGCACTCCTAGACAGCATCCAGTTCAACAACGTTGCAACTCGATGTACTGACCACAATGGAATCGCTTCTGATTACCAACGTACAGATGGAATTCAAGAGCTGAATATCTGCCCTGTAGATAGAATATCTGTTTAGACACATCATCGAAACAGGGTATTTTAGGTGCTAGCATAAAGAACATCTAGTTCAGTTTAAAATATTGTTCTATCTGCATAAAAGTATTATGCTGAAGATGTTGCCCTGAATAGACAAGCACACAGTTAATGGCTGCACTTTACATATCTGAGAATTACGCTGGAACCTTAATAAAGTGGAACCGATTTGCTGACGTTCAGCTCCTGCCCTACAGAGCCGTGTCTAGCCATTCTGGCTCTTGTGGTTTCCTCCTACCCTGAGGGTCTGGTAGTTGCCGTTAGTTGCCTGCAGACTGCAATAACCGGTCCGACCGTGACGCCACCCCTGCAGAATAAAGCGATCTGGACTGGAGAGACTTCCGAGTACAGAAGAGGGGACAGGAAATGGTTTTGGCCTGGCCTGAAGGCTGCCCCTCGAACACTTCCTGTCAGTGTAGCTGAGGCACTATAACTGGCCTGGCAGTCACCCCCCCCCCCGGCAGTCACCCCCCCGCTTTACTGCTGCACACGGCCTTGGTTTCTCTGCGACTGTCCGGTGTCTGATGTCACCCTGAACGAAGCCTGGAAGGCCACACTCCAAGATTCTGCTTGCCAACAGGAACTCAAGTTTCCAGAGGAGAGAAAATGGAAGAGTAAGTGATGTCACAGTCTGTGATGTCATAAACAGTTGCTAAAAATATGTTCTGTTTTGCCATCAGTTATGGGGGGAAAATTCAGTAAGAGAACATAACTCTCTGCAAGGATGTACTGTGTTCTTTAAAATAATCACGTCAATAGTAAATTATATAGTAAAGGATATAGATACGTTATCCACTCAAATGTTTCATACACAAATGGTTAATCCTGGTCGATTTCCACTTCCCACCTAATGCTGTAACATTATTTTCTCTGCAACTGCGCAACTCTGAAAATGTGCTGTGGTCAGCTTTGCGAGCAGCATAACAAAAATACCAGATAACTGTAAAACAGGATTGTGCTACTTGCTGAATGCCAGAGATAAAGGAAGCTGAAGAGCAGGACTCTACCCGATAAGTAGCGGGAGGAATTAAAACTTTTTTTAATTTTCACTGTTCCTTAGGAGACTATGATCCACATATCGTGCAGGAAAATATTACTTGTTTTCTTCCCCCCGCAACAAAACTGAAATCCTTACAATAACATGCAATAAAAAGGTTCTACAATAAACTAATCGGACCTATCAAACAGTATAGCGGTCGAGCTCGGGAATGCAAAAGGTCCCACCAGCTAGCTGAAATGCAATGAATTCTTAGTTATTGTGATGCTAGTAATAAACCAATCTCTTTCAAAGATGAGAACGAAAATAAACGAAGCAGTTCAGAAGCATGCAAAAATCGAGTCCATTGAAAATGAAAATGAAATGCCCTCCTGAGACCCCGCAGAAAAAAACATTTTCTTATTTTTTAAATAATGCATACATAAAAGTGTCTTGGATGACAAAAACATGTTGCAGTGAAAACATTTTCAAAAATATTAATTATTTTATGTTTACTGGATGTCCCTTGAACAACAGGTTTCAGGAAAGTAGAATATGTGGTTCTTGACTCAAGCCCCCTACAGGGGATACCGGGTCTGTGGAGGATATATTTTTATGAAATTGTTTGCATAATGGAGGTGGATGAGCAGTCTGATGCTTCAGCAAAGCTCTTCTTTCTCGTGGATGTGCTCAGCGTTGTATGGGAGTTTAAGGACTCCCATGGGTTTAGTGACCAGATCTTGGGTAAATAGGAGATATTGATATATTGATTATTTGGAGCTATCGTAGTGGAGTCTAACAGGACACTACAGAATGGCGCTGAGCATTACAGAATGAGAATGTATTGAAAATGATACTGCAACACTTCACAATATATGGGAAAACATACAAACTATTACTGACAGTTATTCCAGACATTCCTATAAATAGAATATCAGATCTGGGCCGGTTCGGCCCCTTGCTGATGGCCAGGGAAGCCGTGGCTTCATTACGTGGCGCCTCCAGTAAGGGGCTGACGGTGGTAACAGCGGGAAACCAAAAGCGCTGACTAATCGGCCGGGAAGGTGGGGGGGCATCGATGCTATTGATGAACTTTTGAATCATGAGCAATAACAGTGCATTATGATTCATAAATTGCATTTTATTTTTTAACAAATTGAAAAACCACTGTTGATGAGGCCACATGATCAGAAAGGGGGCGGGGGGGGGGGGGGGGGGGGGGGGCTGTGTTCCAGCCACTTATAGACAGCGAGCCTGGATGATAGATGAGGTCATCGCCCTGTTCCCATTCCACCCCGCTGGTGAACTGTTCAGGAAGATAGATGCCCACAGTTCTCTACTGTATCACAGTGGCTCCTGTTAAGCAGACCATTCAACACATGGGATCGAGTGAATTGCAACCAAATGAACATGTGCTGTAATAATTGGCTTCTGCGTGCAATACAATACATGCTTTTGTATGCAATAATTACTTTGTAATGTCCCCTGTCACACGCTGGAGAAGGCTGAGCATCGAAACATCTGCGCAGAACGTTTTTTAAAAACGCTGAAAGCATTAAGCAAAGGAAACCCTTTTTAACACGCGAAACCTCTTCTATTTCTACTGCAGTGCGTACCGGCCCGAGCTTAGAGCTCAAACGCACAGGATACATGGTAGAACTTTCTGGAATCTCTGCCTCAGAGTTCTGTCAGTGCTGCTGATGAGTACACTGTTCCCGGGCCTTCACATCTCCTGGAAAGTTTGCCAAACAAACAGCTGAGTTGGGACGGAGGAAGCATTCGCTGACAGCCAAGAAAAGGAAAAAAAGACGCAAAAGACGCATCCGCAGCCTTCTCATTGGATGTTACCCGCCCAGCAAAAAATACAGTGCCCACTAGCAGCCCACGAGTGGCCCTCCATCTATACAGCTGTCAATCCTCTTGTGTTTGAGATGAGAATCAGCTGCTAAGTGATTGCAAACTAGTTGGCAAATGTCCAAGCCACTAGTGGACCACTGTCATGCCAATTTGCACAACGGTGGCGGACGGACAGCTGGCAATTACAACAGTCCGATAGATACTTGCGCGCTTGACGGGATCTGCGCATGTGTGCGCACGGCGCATACAGCAGCACGTCCCCCTGACTACGCCGCATAGCAACAGCCTAACAAGAGCCAGCTCGCTCGGTAGGAAACCATATCAGATGAGGCTACAGTAGAAGTTTACAAGAAGCCCACTGCCGAGAGAAAGTTAGGTCCAGATGTCGGTTTGCTCGTTAAAGGAGAGAGCTTTAATCTCGGTAGAGCTCGGAAAGGGGCAGCATGGTCCTCAGACAAACCGAATAAAGGGCAGCCCTAACGGTAGTGACATAAGGTTGGCCTCCCAGCTCTGGGCTGTACACGGTTCACAGCGGCGCAAGTCTCTCTGCAGAGCTCTATAAGTCAGGGGGTGTCAGTCCTGGAGGGCCCACAATGCCTGCTGGTTTTCTGAGTTTTTTAATAGATTTTTTTGAAGTCTTTGATTAGCTAAAGAGTCCACACACTTTTTTCTCAGAGACTAATTTGTCTGCTCTTTGAAAGGAATTGTCAAAAACTTGCACGCACTGTTGGCTCTGCAGGACTCTGCAGGAGTCCAAAACCACTGCTTGTGCGCTTGTGTCACACGAACACCAGGAAGTTCCCATTAAGAAACATACCAAAGCAAACGAAAAACAGCTCTTTAACAACAGGAAGCGAAGCCGCTTGACGTCAGAGCGGTTCGCCTGTTACCATTCTCTGGACGCACACAGACCTCGTTGAAGGGCCTAGTCACACCATCGTTTCTGGGTCAGGCGACACCTGGCCGGTTTCCCTCTGACGCGGATTGTAGCGGGGGCTGAACATCCGCTGGCTATGACTGAGGCTGAATCTTACAGAAATGGAATATGCTGACTATATGGTGAGTATGTGAACTATTTGGAAAATATGTTAAATATATTTTCCTGCAAAATATATATATATATATATAGATAGCTTGTAATATCTGAAACAGGCAGTGATTTGTAATTATGCCCATATATTTTCAAGTGAGGCAACATCATATTTTAATCTTGATAATATATTTTATTGCGATATTGTATTCCCATAAGGGGTTCCCCATCTCACAGTGACTTCCTGTAATCTCAGTCTTTGTCCACTCTGGGATGGAGTGAGCTCGCCACACAGGAAGCTAATACGGGCTCACGCAGGATACGTTTCCACTGCCCATCTCTGTTGCAGGAGTTCTCTTTCTGTAAGCGGTGACCCCCCCCCCCCCCTGCTCAGCCGTAGAGTGGGGGATGGGGTACAGAGGAAGCGCTGCATGGAGAGGGGATGTTGAAGCTGGCTGCCCTGCCCTGCCCTGTCCCTTGATGGGCGGACGATGGAATCCCACACCCTGCAGTTTTGTTATGTCTGATGGCCGTTTATTTTTCTGTCCACGGTTCCGGCCCACACAGGAGAGGCGTAACCGCGGGAGACCGTAACCATAGGACACCGTAACACAGTGCAACCCAACTCTCCTCATGGTCTGCAGACCCGGCACATCCCAACACAGGAAGCCACCTGTTTACACATGCCAACAGATATGAAAGCACAACAAAGCAACATGTGGGCGTGTACATATATATCATATTCATAAACTTCCATTGGTGGCCAGTTTGTCTGCTTTGTTAGCGTGCCTGACCCTGGCCCTCAAAGGCTGGGGGTTCGATGCCCAGCTGAATCATCAAAAACCTGAAAAGCGGGACCCATTGACTTTTCACTTTGCACTCAGCAGGAAAAGAGATGACCTGGGTGTGAGAACTAAACTGGACTGAACTAAACGCTGTGGTAAACTGAACTGTGATAACTGGACTAAACTCTGTGATAAACTGGACTGAACTAAACGCTGTGGTAAACTGAACTGTGATAACTGGACTAAACTCTGTGATAAACTTGTTAGGGTTCTGTTAGGGTAGGTGGAAAACAGGATCCAATAGCAGGCGGGAAGTAGGAAAACTGAAGTTTAATATAGGGGCAAGGCAGCAATCCGTGGTACAAAACTGGCAGGGTCGTAAACCGGGAAGGCAAAGCAGAAGTACAAAATCAGGGTCGCAAGAACACAGGCATAAGTCCAAAACCAGGGAGGTGTAAAGGGAAACAAAAAGAAAACAAAATGAAGACAAAAATAAAATAGACAGGAGACAGACTCGGGATAACAAAAACTAGGAAACAGATACTCAGAAACATATACTAATGAATCAACAATAAATACCATGCTCAACGGCACAATGACACTGCCAATACTACTACACAGAGGTGGAAATCCAGGGGACAGAAAGTAGAAGTCCTGCCATGTGTTTCTTCCACCCATGAACTCAGCCAGCTGATTTCCTTAACTAGTTCTACCTCCTGGCTGACTAACTGTGCTAATTAGCAATCCAGGTGATCGGAACAAAATACTGGGGAGGACTTTTACTTTCTGAACCTGGATTGACCACCTCTGCTTCTGCTGATGCTACTACTACTAATAATAATAATAATGGATTGAATAGAGCCTTGTGCACTTTACATTGAAGGGGAAATGAAACTCAACACCTCAGATGTATGGCACCCACCTGGGTGATCATAAAAAAGCACCATCTCATTTGTCTTAGGTTTGAAGACAGGTAAGGCTGCATACCTTCCCACCGATCATCTCCCTTGCAGAGCCTTTTTGCGCATTTTATTTTGAAATAAAACTGAGGGGGATGAGGGAAACTGTTCTTCTGTAAAAGAAAAAAAAAAAGAAAAAAAGAAAAAACATCACAGCCCGGGGGCACAGATCTGCATAGGCTTTTGATTATGCTAGGCCCAATGACCTTCCCCTGTGTTCCAGATCACTGCCTGAGTCCCACCCCCCCCCAGCCCCCCACCTCCCCGAAACTCAGACAGCCCAGGGAGCAGGAAGAACGAAAGAGTCAGCACCACCCAACCCCCCCTCCTCCCCCTCCTCCGCAGCCGCAGTCACGGAGCGGCTCTCCGCCCGCTGAAACGGCGTCGCCCTGCAAGCAGTGGAAAGAAATCCACGGGCCGCGGGAGACCCGCCTCGCGTAAATAAACATCGGACTTTTTACTTCACCGCGCTTCCTTCTGCAACCCCAGAGCACGGGCGCCAAGGGCCGCATAGCAGGCAGCGCGTTTACGGCTCTCGCGTTCATTAACCTGACAAGCGAAAGTCCTCAAGAAAATTACTTCCAAGAATCTGCTTTAATACCGAATGCATGAATGAGCACAGTCTCCTCACGTTCCGTTGCAGTGGCCCATAACCTTCTGGAGCCTTATACAAACCTCCCAACAACCTCTGTGTCCGTAGCAGTATAACATCGCCGTTAACACGGAAATAGCTGGACCAACCTGATCGATTTTGAGCTGTGTATAAAAGGCCTGTATCAAATTCATTTTGCTTTTTTTTTTGCTTTTCCCACCAAAAATACGTTGGCCCTTAAGATACTTGCAAAATCCATGCAGTTTACTGGCAGTTTTACATGGACCATAGGCCTCTTTTAACCAATATTCCCACCAAAATTATTCTTTCATATGATTCTACACCTAAACGCATTCAACTAAAGATTCTGCAGAGAACCGAGAGAGTGTTTTCAAATTATGAAGGCATTCGAGATACTTTAACATTAAGAGTTAAAGTATTTTAAATGTATAATTGACCCAGGATTGGCGCAATATGCGGCCTGCATGCGAAAAGAAAATTACGTTATAGTTGATACGCATGGATGCTCTATCATTGGTGAATGCATGCGCAAGAGCAGTTTGAGCACTTTCGGCAGCATATTAAATAAATTAGGGTTGGTAAAGCATTGATACCTCCCCAGGTTTGGACCACATACCGGAAACAGTCCTCTATGTAATCCCTGCTCCAAATTCTTTATAATAGTACCCAAAATTAAGGTCGAAATGGTCGTTATATTTGATATATTTTAAGGCCTATTATAGCGCAAAACGGTGGTTTGTTACGGGAGAGAAACGATTGCAACCTAACAGGGTGAGTCAAGCTTGCTCTAAAAATGAGTCTTTAGTACCCTCCATTGGATTCCAAGGGCATTGCACTTCTTTCTTCAACCTGAAGCTTTTTACTTGTTCCTTCCCAAATGTGTTTTAAGACTTAATTCGGCAAGATAGTATGAAAGTGAAATGGAATTGTTTTCAGGTCAAAGAGATAAAAGCGAGGCTTAAGTCACATTTTAAGCTCTTTTTTCAGAGAGATTACCAAAAATGAATAGTGTTGGGCTGGGAGAGTGTTTAGGAAAATATGTAAAATATTTTCTATTGCCCCTGTGACCTCACAAGCTCATTGTGTCTGGTCTCTGCTGTGCTCACAACATCACAAGCTCATTGGGTCAGCTTTCGGCCCTTATGACATCATAAGCTTATTGTGTCAATGTTTGGCAACCCCTATGACATCAAAAGCTTATTGTGTTTGCTCTCTGCTGCCACTGTGCCATCACAATCCCATTATGGCTGCATGCAAAACACGCCAACACTATAGTTTTCTGTCAGGTTATGTTTATTTCTATTGTTTCATTGTTTCCTAAAGGAACAATTAAATCCCAATACTCCTTTAGCATCGAAGTGATCTACATATACATTCACATACTCACTGGGTGTACCATTTTAGTGCAATGACTTCATGAAATGCATTGCAGTTTTGCAAGTGGCTAATGCATTACAAAATCCTTGGTGTCTTAAATGTGACATTAATTTACATGACGTGTGGAGTGGGGAACTTGTTGAACTCTGATCCAGTGTGCCCCGTTTCCCAAAAGTATCTTAGTGTTAAGATTATCATCGAGTGTTTTGTGTTTGTGCTTTATACATTTTTTAAATTAAAATTATAAAAATGTACAGACATTGCATAAAAAAGATAAAAATAGAGGGAGAAAGACAAAAACAAATTATGAAAAAAAAAAAAAAAATAGCCTAATATGATCTTTATCTAAGATCCTTTTTGGAAACAGGGCCCAGGTTGTTAATCCTTCTCACAATTACGTAGGAAAACATTGTCCCATTTATGGTCATGAGTTAGATTCCGCGTGCAGTGTTGCTCTATAACCACTAGGTGTCAGTAGAGATTTTCTGCTGTATTTGCCCACAATCGTTTGTTCCTAGGCATTTTATTCAATTTGCAATGAAAAATATCTCATGACATGCAGAACAGCAAATACCATTATAAATAAGTCTGCATGGTATGTACAAAGACAGATTTAGACTAATTATAACATGCATGTCTTGCCAAATTGTATTTATGATTTAAAGACTTGTTTCCTGCGTGACACAAACACCTAAAAACAGACATGGACATAGTTTGAGGAATTCAATTTTGGGTTGATATTTTATTAGAAATGATTTAACAGCACTGTTAAGTCACTTGAGTTTTCTTGCAAACTATAAGCACGGGGTTTATATATTTTTTTGCATCAAAAAAACAAGCTCAGTTCACGCCATTCGAGAGCACTGTGCTCGGGAAACAAGGAGACAGGCACACGCAGTGTTCCAGTGTCCGAAATCAGTCACATGACAGGGGAGTGTTGTCTATTTGTTTCTGATCGGTGACCAGCATACGTTGTAAGCTGGGGTCCTCTTCGCTGATGTACCCCGCAGCGATTGTGTCCAGCACGCGCCCGGTGACCCCAAGAATCAATCTGTCTGCAGAAAACACCTGAATTTCAGAGAAAACCAGCGTAAGGAATTAAACTACATTAAAACATGCTAATTAAATGCATTTAGTATTGGCTTTTTACCATGAAAAAATGACAAGCAACGAGAAATGTGCATTTACGAAACAGCATGAAGACAAATTAACAAAGGAGGGAATTACACATTTGTTACATTATACTGTGCGTATATATATATATATATATATATATATATATATACAGTATATGTAAATAGATGATCTATTTTTATATAATTTTCCTTTGTGGAATAAGCTCTTCCTCCCAGACCAGGTCTCTTCTGTCTGTTCCACACTATTCAGTGCCTTTTGGGGTGATCTCTCTTCACCGTCTCATTCTACAGGCACCCAAAATAACTCCCTCCCCCCCGGGAGCACACACAAACAAACACCCGCATGTACGAACGCACCCACATGCACATGCACGCGTACACACACACACACACACACAAACACCCACGTGTAAACACGCACCCATACACACGCCACACATACATGAATCTGCATTCTGCACACACAAAAACATGTATATGTAGATATGCACACATGTGTATATATATATATATATATACACATACACACACACACACACACACACAGCAATAGCACTGAGGGAATGGTGAGTGTTAGTTCTCTCTACAGTGCCTGTCACATCCTGCCTGGCTTTTTCCACTGCTAATTGTAGCGTTGGCACCACGGTGGGCTTCACACAGGAAGACGCAGGGAGGCAGATCATTGTTCTCTTCTCTTCTCTCTCTCTCTCTCTCTCTCTGAGAACATCTCAGAGTCTCTGCTTCCTCAGGCTAGAGCATCTGTTTCAGTGAGCGGGCTTCTATACCAGCCTCTGATCTTGACCTTGGGACTGACATTGGGACACGAATAGGTCCAGTGCCTTGGCCACTCTGAGGCGGTGGGCAGTGGCAGTGAAGGCATCACGGTATGTGCGAGCATCCGATTGCGCCCCTCGCCCCTAAATGGGCTGTGTGTAAGGACAAGAAGAGGACGCGCACTCACCACAGTGGGCTGCAGGTCTGGAGCTGCTCTGGGAGTTTGTGTGTGTGTGTGTGTGTGTGTTTGTGTTTGTATGAATATGCATACAATATGCGCGCACATGTATGTGTGTGTATGATTGGGTGCGGGTGCGTGTGTGCGTGCGTGCGTGCATGTGTGTGTTTGTATGAATATATATGTGTGTGTGCGCTAATGTATGTGTGTGTATGACTGGGAGTGTGTGTGCGGGTGCGTGTATGTGTGTGTGTGTGTGTGTGTGCATGTGTGTGTTTGTATGAATATATACAGTATGTGTGTGTGTACATGTGTGTGTATGATTGGGAGTGTCTCATTCTGGCTCCTCTGAAGCTTGAGACCCTATATGAGCATAACTCAGGGGGACCGTGAGGGCCGCCACTGGCCCCACCGAACTCAACCAGGAAACTATGTAATTCAGACTCCTGCAGAGGGAGGAGAGGGAGGGAGAGGGAGGAGGAGAAGAGCAGAGAGAGAATGGGAGTGGGTGGAGGAGGGATAGAGAGGGGAGGGGGTTATGTGTGAGCTCTTCGCACAGTGCTTCAAACACTACAATATTTTACTTCCATCTAAGCAGCTAAAGTAGTTTATTCATCCCACTGTCTCACATCATTGTTTAATAGCAGACCAATGACCGAATACCTACCTATTCTCTGCACTCGCTGCTGCTAATATAGGCCTCATTAAGTCCTGTGTTCGACAAGGATGGAGTACAAAGAAGGACTGGCCAATCAGAGGGTGTTCCTGCAGACAGAAAGAGAATCCTCACATTCATTCTGGGTTTTTATTGGCTATGGTAGAGTGGGCGGAGTACTGTGCCTAACAGAGCAATAAATAAACCTTGCATTCCACAATAAAAACACTATGATTGGTTCCAAGACGTGAGTCAATGACAGAACATCGCTAGCTCCACCCATTTATTATTTATTTTCCATATGAAAGAGCCAAAAAATTTTAGGAACCTTTTTTTTTATTTTTTTTATACAACTCGTGTTTTCACAGAATAAATACCGTTTTTTGTTGTGTGCAGAGTCTTTCAGTTATGAATATACAGTCAGCACCATAATTCATTGGACAGCGACACATTTTTTGTTATTTTGGTTCTGTACTCTAGTACTTTGAGTTTGAAAGGATACAATGACAATAAGGTTGAAGTGCAGACTGTCAGCTTTAATTTCAGGGTATTCACATCCATATCGGATGAACCTTTAGAAATTATAGAACCTTTGGTACATAGTCCCCCTCCTCCATTTTCGGGCATCAAAAAATATTGGACAGTTTAACATAATAAAGTAATCATTTTTAATATTTGGTCGCATATTCTTTGCATGCCATGACAGTCTGCACTTCAACCTCATTGTCATTGTATCCTTTCAAACTCAAAGTACTAGAGTACAGAACCAAAATAACAAAAAATGTGTCACTGTCCAACAAATTATGGTGCTCAGTGTATGCACAAAGAGAATGTAACTCGAGTGCTGTTTTTACACGGGGCATTTAAATGCTTAGAATCAGAACAGAACTGCCATACAGAGATCAGTTAATAAAGGGGAAAAGATAAAAGGTACAGGTAAAGAAAAAAGAGACAATTAAAGAACAAATATATCATTTATACAGCTTCAGAAATGGGCCTGGTCTACAGCCGTTAACTTTAAAGGAGACTTCTTCTTCCTCCAAATCGGCTGTCACTACATCTTTGCAAAGCTTCTTTAGAGTAAAGAGAGAGCTGGGGGGGGGGGGTCGTGTTTCATGAGGAGGGTTTTTGATCTTGTGAACCCTTTCCTCACTGGAGGACAGTGGAGTACAGTAGCAGAAGGGGCTCGGCCTAAGCAGTTGTCATATCCTGTTCTTTGTAGCTGAGCGATATGGAAGCCGTCGCACTTTAGCACAAGAACATGAAACGCGGAGCCCTTGTAACAATGAGATTTTCCAGACAGCTACGCGTGCGCTGCTCAATAAGTCATATCTTTGCTCTCTGACAGAGAGACACGCTGGTCCCTCTTTAGCGGAGGCGGATTTGATCTGGGACAGATGTATTCTGAAGTGCAATCAGCGGGCGGCCGACACAAAAAAAGAATCCTCCCGTCGTCTGTACGCCGTGCGAAAGCCGTGCTTGTGAAATTATTAAAACCCGACAGCGATCGCGAGCAAACGTCCACTTTGTAGCAGGACTACAATGTGCCTCAAAGCTGAGTCCTGTAGCTTAGTAGGGTCACTGGGGGTGGGGGGATGGGGAGTGGGCACAAATGGGTCTCTATTATAATGGGTTGCCATAGACATCACTTGTGGGGGGGTGGGGGGCTCTTTTAAAGCCAAAAACCCAGGAAAAGTGTTAGTGCCTCGACTGTGTTTGCGTTATCTGCCTTGTGAGGACTTAATGTGTTTAGCATGTCATGGTGTGCTAAATGTTTTCTCTGGCAGTGGAGGCAGGCAGGCTTGAAACGCTTTGCTTTGTCTCTGGCTATTATGAGAAAAACATTAAGCTAAATTATGAATTTATGTTCATGCAAGAGTCCAAGGTGACCTTTAACAGAGCTGCACATGGGTGACTGATAGCCGTACTCAGACACCTCTTCAACATAAGCCACAGAAACAAGATTACAGAATACAATGTGCGCCTTGTGTCTGCTCATGGGCACTGCTGGGGAATAAATACGAAAAATCATTTCATGACACCCTTGACATGCCCAAACACCCAGCACCACCCCCCTCCCCGCACACACACACACACACACAATCTCACAATTACACACACACCGTAAACTTAAAATATTGCAGAACTGGTGATCTCATTGCTCTGGCAATCCTGCGTGCTGAACTCTGCAGTATCCGCGGTAACACGGGGATTCTTCGACGGGAGAGAGGGAGAGGGAGAGAGAGAGACGCTTTCTCCGAAGACATTGGTCTGAATTATAGCGGCGCGGGGTCGAGGGCCTGCTGGAGTCAATTAGGATGACTTCATCAGGCGGTCTCCAGGGGCCTGGCACAGCACAACGCCGTGCCGCTGAGCACGTCGGGCCGCGTCGTGCGGGAGGCGGGTCGACGCCGCGCCCCGGATGCAGAAGCCGACCTCTGCGGCGGCAACTGGGTCGGTTTCACCAGGGGTCGTGTTTTAAAGTCCTCCAGGTCTGCCGGGTTACGCTACAGAACACTTTCCCTGGGCAAATTCCGTAAAAAACACCTAGCGCATTTTTGCGGAAAGCTTTGGATGAACCCTACTCATTTCGGCCTCGACAACCAGGTAATTCAGCACTGCCTTATCACAAAGTTAAAATTTATTGAACGTTACTCGTGCTCAATATGAAAAACATCAACTACTAGATAGAGTAGTTGCTTCAGAAAAGCCACACCGGACCTAGAGTGCCACACAGAGACGGAAATAGCACTCCCGATGCATGGCAGTTCCAGCAGCTACAGGTCTTACGAGAAGCAGGCTCGTGCAGTGAGTGGAATCCGCCAGCAGGTGGCGTCCAGTCAGGAGTCCCACATGCATCCAGTAAAATCTGGGATGGCACATACGGCTATGGGATGGGACTGCCATTTCATTCCCTCCCGCAGACTCCTCTGGTCTCTGTTCCATTACGAACCATTAATTACATAATTGCATGAGTGCAGCGACAACATGCTCAAGGTATTGGAGACCCTTAATTACGTACAGTAATGAGGACAGCCATTATAGAGGGTCACAAGGGTGACCACGCGCTTAAGGCATTTTTACCAAACAAAGAAACCTGAAAACATTCTGGACTGTAACTGGATCCAGAATCAACCTGGCCAGCACCTCTGGTGCTTTTTAAAACTTCTAAAACATTTCCTTTTTAATCCGTTTCAAGGCTCTCAATAATTTACGAGTGGATTTAAACATGGCATCTGGTAGCAGATACGTCTTCGAGCAGGAGTGTGGAATGAGGCTGGCAGCAGGTGTGTGTTTGTGAGTTTGTGCCGCTCACCTGCCCCCTCCGCACCCTGTGCCAGCTCCACCGCTCCGCTCCAGGGCCCCTTAATCCCACTGACACTGGGCCTCTGCAGGGATGTGGCCCCCTGACAGACGTCTGGCGGGGGAGGGGTCACTGCACCTCACGGACCCGCACACGCTCCTGTATGGCTCCGTGTGAGCCCTTACATTCTCCTGTACTCTCGCTTTCAGGTTGCAGCATCTAAATGTGATGGTCCTGCTATCTTTGACATTTTTTTCCGCAGGGTCTGTGTGATTCCTTAATGCACCTTTATGAGGACGCCACTCTTAACCTTCTTCTAAGACTTAACTCCTGAAGGGCTGTTAAGTTAGAAGTCAGTTTGTTTTTCGGTTAATCGTTTATTCCATTCATATTTTCATTTTGCCAAAGTCAATGACAAGGTTTTGTTGCTAGTTGTACTTCATAATTGTAGTTGTAATTGTCCTCAGTAAATGTACATGTGAGAGACAGAGACAGAGACCACCAAAAGAAAAAAGGCAAAGTTTTGGTTGTTTTGTGGATTTTAGAAAGGCATTGACTCCATTTGGCACAATGGATGTAGGGGGTAAAGTGTATGACATCATCAAATCAATGTATTTGGACAACAAATGTGAAGTAAAAATTGGTGATAAAAGAACAGAATACTTCACTCAAGGGTGTGGGGTGAGACAGGGCTGCAGCTTGAGTCCTACTCTGTTCAATATTTACATCAATGAGCTTTTGGTGCTACTGGAAGAATCTGCAGTGCCTGGCCTTACCCTAAACAATAAGGAAGTCAAATCTCTACTCTATGCAGATGGCTTAGTGCTGCTGTCACTCACAGAGCAATGACTGCAGCCACACCTGGATCTGCTAGAGCAATACTGCTAGAACTGGGCCTTGGCAGTAACTTTGGCAAAAACCAAAATTGTCATCTTCCAAAAGAAGGCCAGATATCTGGAAACCATACAATGTTTCACCCTAGGAAACACTGCCCTAGAGAATTCTTTATAATATACCTATCTAGGATGGAAACTGGTTCAGTAGTGAATGCATTAAGAAAAAGCTTTTTTTTGCAATTAAAAGACAAAAAGAAATTGGTGTAAGACAGTGTGCTCTTGCTTATTGCACTATATGGTATATCACACTTTGCGGGTGATCAACTAAGAGTCATTATGAAAATTACTCCAGCCAGAAACAGCCATATTTAAATAAAAGATTTAGCATGTTTGGAGTGGTTAAACTGTAAGAAAACGGTGAAATGACTGGCAGCAATGTTGTATTTTCCCCATTCATTAAATGATTTTTCACTGGCAACATTGCTGCCAGTCTTTTCACTGTTTTCTTACAGTTTAACCACTCCAAACATGCTAAATCTCTCATTTAAATATAGCTGTTTGTGGCTGGAGTAATTTACATAATGACTCTTAGTTGATCACCCGCAAAGTGTGAAATGTTAGCACTTACAAATACATTGGCAGTGCCCGCAAAATAACACCCCTTATTTGGGATGTTAGTAAATCGACCCCTAAATTGGATAAACAACAGAGACCTTGCATGCTGAGTTCTGTAGAAATATATTGGAAATTCAAGGGAAGACCTCAAGAAATGCATGCAGGCCAGAATTAGGCTGATTTCCACTAAATGTAGCGGTTCAAAAAATATCCCTAAAATTTTGGCTACCTCCCCATTCAAGTCCACATAACTCCCTCAAATTTGAGGCACTCAAAAGCCAAGAGCTCAGCCATTAATCCAGTCCCCTCTGCCAGCTGGTCCAGAATTTAACTAACACAAGTTCAATCAATCAACCAGCAAACCAATTTCAGACCAGTACTGTTGACTAACCTCAAATTAGAGTAAACCAAAATGAAGCACTCCTATTTGGAACACTGGGCCGCAAAATCTCAACACAAATTAGAATGCCATCGGGCCCTAAAAAGAGAATATGAATTGGCAGATTACCTCTTAACCATCAGAGAGACAAAGCAGAGACAGGTCCTGAGGCTCAGTACAGGCTAAGTGACCACAGTCTAGCGAAAGAAAAAGGCAGACATAAAATCATGGAAGCCCAAAGAGGACAGAATATGTGGTCACTGTATGGCAGGTGATGTTGTGACAGAGGTCTCCTTCATAGGCAGAGATTAAGTAAGAAAATATATATACCCTAATCTACCCCAGCCCACCCTTATGTGCTCTTTTCTTTTTTAATTTTATGTATTTGTATATATTTTTCTTAATTATAGTTCAATGTTATGTTCATTGTTGCATTCATTCACACATGAACACATGCACAGGCTAACATACACACACACACATTTTGATTCCGTTTATGATGATTGTATATATGCGTCATGCCAATAAAGCGAATTTGAATTTGAAAGAGGGAGAAATGGAGAGCGAGAAAGGGATAAGCAGGAGACAGACCAGGGGGGATACTGAAGGAAAGGCAGAGATGGGGGGGAAGGAGAGGTAGAGAGAGAGAGAGAGCGGGAGGGAGGAGGGGTAGAGAGAGGGAGAGTAAGATTAGCTGAGCCTTACTGCAGGCCCTGAGACTGACTCACCCTCAACTCCCAGTTCTCTGTCTCACCAGCGGCTAGCCGCAGCACTCATTCACAAAACAACATGCCACGGCCCTCCCTCTCTCTCCCTCCCTCCCTCCCTCCCTCCCTCAGTCTCTCTCCCCCTCCATTTCTCACTCTCTCCCTCCATCTCTTCCTGCTCTCCCTTCATATTAGCATTCTCTGCTCGTACCGCATTTCTCTCTCTCCTAATGTATTTCCCTCTCTGCCATCATACACCTCTCTCCATCTATCCTGGTCTCTTTTCAATTCATTCTCCCGACTCTCTCCATTCTCCACTCATCCCACACCTCTCCCTGTCCATTCTCTGCTCATCCCATCTCTCATTCTTCTCTTCTTCCTGGCTCGACATTCACTTATTATTGAGTAGGAAAGCTGCTTCAGCCTGCATCAGGAGGTGGCATGGCAGTACCCTGCAAAGTGTACCCCAAAGGTTCATCCCCAGAAGCCTGCGTGTATAACCTGTACCATTCAAACATAACCTGTACATTTGAAATACGGTCACCGTGTGTAGCATCCACCATCAATTCACGGATGAAGGCAGTACAACAAAAGGTTTTGTTTCTTTAGCATCATCTTAACTGAAGGATGCTGAATAGAGATCTTTTATGACTGTAGTCTGTGAATGTTGACCCTTATAGTGAATAAGTTACAGGTTGAGTGTAGAGCAACCCACGCCACAACAGCCTGTGTCACAACCTCTCAATCAGGGAGACAAACAAATGCACAGGTTAGTGTTACCTCACAATAAAAAAAATAAAAAAAACAATTTGGTAGGTTGATTTGGTGAATGCCGAACTGCTTGTGTGGGGGGGGGGGGGGGCATGTAATGGTGAGCTAACATTATGGATGTTGTCGAGTGGAATCCAGGCTCACGTGTGTGAGAGTTGTGAGGTTTTCGTGTGCAAGGGGGATGTCTTTTCCCAGCATGCCCGCAGTCTTCCACAGCGTGTATCTGTTCTGTTTGGCCTGCTGCTTCTATCGAACACCTCGGCGGCTCGGCAACGATGATCAACTGTGATCTACCTCCCCGGTAGGACTGGTGTGTCAGAATGCTAATGTGGTAGGGGAGTTGGTGGAGTTTGTGGGGGGGGGGGGGGGGGGGAGTGAAAGAGAGATATCCTCCCAACACAGGCCACCTCACAGGCTGCATTATCCTCGGTTCCCTCCACGAGGCACCTGAATACCAACGGCCGTTTTAATACCCCCCGCTCGCCAAAGGTCGGCGCGATGACCGGCCGATAAACCGTCTGGACGCGTGACGAACTGACTCGCGTCACTGTGCACGCCATCAAAGTCTGCTTATCAACAGCCTGTCCGTGTAACAAGCTACGATGACTCATGCATTGCAAAGGCAACTTTTCTAAAGTGGGGTGAGTCATAATTACACATACCTGCACAATAGAAGCAGTGATAGTTGCAGGTAGTTATGGAGTAAGTATATTGTGTCAATTACCTAAGTAGTAACCGGTATTTTCGTCCATATTTCAAGCTTGGCAATTCCTGTCACAAACTGACAGGGGAAACCAAGAAAGCCATTCCAAGAATTTTTCTTTGCTAGAGCAAGACATCATCGTTTCCTCAGAACTGCTTGTGTGGTGCCAATAACCTTATTTGACCCTGCTCTCTCACCTTTGTCTCACAACAGATTTAAAAACATGCCTTTGAAAGTATTGAAAAATAAATAAATTGTGCTCGAAATTTGAGCTACCATGTCCCTCCTCTGTTTTTCACTTGTTGCGGCTCCCCTTTCTCGCTGGATTATTGGTTTAACCCTGATGGCGCTGAGATGGAGGGTCCTATAAAGGTTGACAGAGGGATATGAAGGTGATTAAGGGGGGGGGGGGGGGAGCTGACAGTACCTGCTGGGTAATAGTGTCCCAGGGCCCCTGCAGTAGACGCTGTCTGTAGTTCGGGTGGACGTTGTCCCACATGTCCTCCAGGGACAGAGGACGGCCATCTGGAACACAGAGACGGGACACAGGTACGTCACGGTCATGTGACTACAGCAGCTAACATATTTTATATGTATAAAAAAAAAATCCATGAATTCAAGTAAGTCTGAGTTTATTTTTAGGCCTGTCTCATCGTTGCAATCTCCCCCATCAATTTGAAAGAGCCCGTCTTTTCTTCAATTATCGCTCTTTGGGACTGCAAGCCACAGTTGGTAATGGTAGACTGTGGGGCACAGTGACAGTGTTTCACAGGAGCCGCCCAACTCCACCAGCTTGGAAATTTGTTCAAAAGAAAAAACATAGCTAAACCATAAGGTTCATAGTACTCAATATCAGTATATCAACAAAATTCATTATTGGCAGTCTAGTTCGCTCATTTGAAAACACATCCCAAACTATGCAGGTTTACCGTCATCCATTTTAACCGAATGTGTAAACACAAAGCTTGAAGCGTCAGCATCAGGCGTAAAAACACATGTATCGTGGATGCCTCTGACGCCACTGCAAATAGATGCTCAACATATTTCACATTTGCGCATGGTTTAATGCGGCCGTGCCCTGTTCCTCACCTTTCAAACAATACTTAAACTATTCGAATATCCGGTTTCCAGTCGCCAGGAATTGAAGAGTTTATCAGATAAACGGGGTGAACCGTGACACGGGAACGCTCTGTGGAAAGTGTTTTACATTTTTAAAGGTGAGATGCACACAAACTGAACTAAAACTCGACGCAAGAAGCACCGTGATACACAAAGTCAAAAATATAGAATAGGAAATATAAGAAACAGATGAGGGAGATGCCCCATATTAGGTGGCCTGTGTACACTGCTGCTTAAAAGAGTTTTTTGCCATTTTAATTCTAAACGTTGTAATTTGAATATTGGCTTGCTTTTTAGTCTCTCTCCTTCGCTGTGCATAACATTATGTTCATTGTAGCATTGCTACGGTGACAATGGTCACTATTTTTTCCTTAACTTTGACTTGCAAATGAATGCAAGCGTTAAGTTTCTTCCCTCACAAACACAGCTTGGCTTCATTTTGGTGATCGCTGAATTAAGCACAACAAATCTGCCTGAGAAGAAAAACACTTGGGCTTAATCATTTAGGTGTAAGTTGAGGACAAATGTTGATTGAACCAAGGCCTTTGTTTCAATTACCAGACATTTTCCGTGTCCATGCAGCTGTTTACCTTGCAGTATTGTGTGCACAAATCAGTTAGCCGCTCTGGATGAGGGCTTCTAATAATTAGCGTTTGTAACGGGAGAGCTACCTAGAGTGGACGCCCTGAAGTATAACACAGGGGCCTGGTAACTGCAGGAGTACAGAACATGGTACTCATAGCGGATCGGCGAGGACGTCTCCGACACCACGCGCTCTTCATCACTGCCAGCCTGCTCCTCGTCCTCATCCTCTAGCTCCTGGAGAGACAGAGAGGAAGTATGTTGTGTCCCAAAAGATAAAAATAATTGTTTGTAATGAAAAAATTAACATATCTTATGTTGTGCAAAAAACCCAAAAACTCACAGAGAATTAAAAAATCTTTCCCCATTTGTGGACACAAAATTATGGTTTAGTTATGTAAGGTTTTGAACCAACTTTACTAGTTGTTAGTTACATTATGATACTGACAAGTGCATAGAACTGGATGAGAACTTTCAATATGGCAAAAAATGGACATAGAAGGTTTTTTTTTACAAGAACTAAACAATTAGCTGTGAAAGTGGGGGGTTTCTGTTAATAAATGTTTTTAAATTTTTTTAAAAGAACGCTGTCATGGTAGGCAAGAAACAGCTGGAAGAACACACGTGTGTGCGGCTTCGCCCTATAACGCCCTGATCACACCACCTATTCGCAACAGCGACAAAGCCACAAGATTCCATTCAAAGTCTATGGATAACGGCGTCAAACAAGCGGGCAGGTGGAGTCAGTACACAGCGACAAATGACCCGTATTTTTGTCTCTCTGAAACTTTGGCCCAATCTCAATGTCCGCCCTAAGGATTGAGCCCTCACAGACTTTGGTTGACTGCAAGATGCAGGCTTGTGGAAAATCCGCATAAAGGGCTCGAAAAGTCGGCGACAGAGCCCTCGTGCACTTGCTGATTTTACAGTGGGACAGCCCTGAGCCCTCGTGGACTTATCAGGAATGCGCCTCATTGATGAGGGCTGTGTCTAAATCAGCACCCTTCCATACTATTGGATGTGTCTGTTGAGTAGACTGGTTGAGAAAGTTCAGTCTAGTCAACAAGCACTTTTCTGTCTTTCTGAAAAGCAGCTCATCCTCGTAGTCTCAAACCACCCAATTCTATACGATAACAGTCCACTCTGTACGACTGTAGGGATGTTAGAAAACGTGCGGCTTGGAACAGGATTGCCAAGACCGTCGGCATGTCTGGTGAATGTATTGTACTTTACAATCGGTAAGTTATTGGTGTCGCACCAAATGCGCTACAACGGCCGCTAGATGGTGTGAACAAGGCGTAACTGTTTCCGCAGAAGTTTCTAGAACACTGAGCCCGGTCCAGCAGGCAATCAATCGTTTGTCATCTGTTAGACGTACCCCCATCGCGCGCGTTTCACGTGCACGACTGCAGCGTTCTCGCATACCTCGCGCGCATCGCTAACCCCGCTGTCTTGCTCAAAATGCTACAGACATTATGTCTATTATCACTGAACCGTGCTAATAATACATTGACAGATGTCGGACGTATGGGCCACGTCAGCATGTTACTTTTTCATAAACACATTTGAACCCAATGGAGCCTCAGTCCGTAATTGCCGTTCTATAAATTTAATTACAAAAGATGTTTCAGTGCACACCGTGATCCAGTGTTTGATAACAACGCGAGGTAATGTAATTTGTCAGCACAAAACTGCTTCGTTGGGGGTTTGCCCAGACTCATCATATACCTTGTAAGTACACGCTCTTAGTCACAGAAGCTGGGAGATCGTGGAGCCCCTTTGCGGTCTGTGCTTTGAAAAGGCAAGAGTGCTGGTTTGAGCGCTATCGATAACGGCGCAGGGTGAAATGTATACCAGCAAAACCGCAGCATTGCGCAAAATGCGAAGTTGGTAGCAACGCGATGCACTTCTCCCGACAGCCCCGAGCGTCTGAACCGAAGCCCGTTTGTTGTTTTGTTTTGCGAGCGCTTCGGCGGCAACGGCGGCATTGCTGACCGGGTACTTTACCGCTGGTCATCCTCTCTAATGCGCCGTGACTTTAGCTGTCTCCGATAAGGAATGCAACCTGGTTTCAACGTGCTTTATGGAGATGCAACCTTTGTTGCCAGCTTTGTAAACTGGGACAAAAGGGCTTATCTGATGAACGGCCTGTGTAGGCTCATCGGCACCCTGTGCCCTGGACTGTCACCAAGGCGCACGCTACCGCTAATCTCCACGGCAACGCCAAGTGTAAATGGCAAAGCACTCCAAACACAAACCTAAACACCCCATGCACACATACACACACACACACACACACACACACATACCACACCCCTACCCTGCCCACTGGCACAAGACATTCCTGTGCATCACCGCTATGGTATAACACCCAACGAAAGTCAGTATAAGCCAGAACCGCCCCCCCCCCCCCCCAAAAAAAAATCTATTCTTTCGATTGGTGCCATGACACAAAAGGCGCTCCGTCTGTTCATTAAGTGAGAGAAAGATACTTCTAGTGATAACTTGCAGTTCAGTGGGTTTTTCTCTTGTGTGTGAAATGAGCTCTGATCTGCCTTTGAAGAGCACACCGGGTCTGACCTGCACAGAAGCACACGCACATGGCTGGTGACCAGGGGTTAACTACAACCGTGCTTACACCACCTTTGATTCCGCTTTTAATCCCGTCTTTCCTTTCTTTTCCTGCTCTGGGTATTGATTAGGCGACCGTGAGAGGCTGTAATGAGCGCTAGCATCGCACTTCGGGATGGGATTATCAGTTTTACAATACTCTCTCAAAAGCTCTCAGGTAGTTGAAAGCACTTGGCTGAAACATAAAACTAGCCACTCCAAAGACCCGGTTTATCCCCTTGCACAGGGTTTAAGAGGAAATATCGAAATAATTAGTGCCCCCATTTAAACACTTAGCCTCTGTTTCAAATTCACAGTACTGCGGTTAACTTGCATCTTTGCCGTCGACAGAACCAGCTTATTTTCACAGCGGAGCCTACAGCCAGCGCAACGTTCTCATTCCGTTCAGTCACTTCCAGAACGCTTTTCAAATTTCCATCCTGAAACTGCCACGCCGGCCGAAGTGGTCCACGGCGATGCCAGCTGATGACCCGCCGGTTCCAGTTCAGCGGGCCAGCCTGCCTCCGGGGCCAGGAGTCCTGTCCGGTTCCCCTGTCCCAGGACCAGGTGCGGGCACAAGCTCCCTCCTCAATTAAGACGTCATTTCAAACATCACACCCTTTCCCACCTGCATGTGCATGGACAAGTTTGTTCATGAAAGCAAACAAACAAGCAATTTAATTGAATTGCAGGGAGGGAGAGAGGGAGGGGGCAGAGAGAGAGAGTGGGAGTGGGAGAGAGAGAAAGAGGCAATCCCTATGACTTTTTTTAAATGAAGGTAAAGACTAAAATGGTGAGCACATTGTGTAATGATTGCTGCAATTGAGGTAAACTCATACGAGCTGTAAATTGTCGTGATGAAGATTCTCGTATATTAAAAACACATTTTGCATTATCAACAAATCAGGGAATAAATGAAAAAAAGGTAATTCAACGGAAGTCTGTCTTAACTCAACGGGAGTAAAAACCGAGCTACAAACCAGGGAAAGCATCCACAAGAAAAAAATTATTCTCATTAATCTGTCACACAAAGGATGACGGCATTGAGGAGGGCTTGCAGCAACGCATTTGCAATTCAAATCGTCAGCGCGGCGGCGCACCACTGCCCTGCCCCGATTCTGAATTGTTTGTCATCTCCGCCTAACTTTGGATGAACTGCGTCGGCCAGCCAGAAGCAAGGTGAACGACATCAAACTGCATTGTGATGGATGTAAATAAGAACGCAGTGTAAGGTGATAGCCTACTTCAATAATCGCAAGCGCCGATATCATTTTAGTTTCCTTTTGGTCTTTCGCCATGTTGTTTTCACTCGGGCCATGAAAACACAGCCGTACGGGCGATATCGGATCCGTTATTAAGGAATCCGCTAATGCAGCGATGCCCACTCTGCGTTTTCGTCCCTCGCCCGTGTGCTGCTGACAGTGTTTGAAGGAGCAGACACCAATCACAAACTGCTTGTGATGGATTTTCTTTTCTCACGAAAGTTTTCAATTTCACACCAGAATACTAATGATGTCCCGTCAGGTCTGGAAACGATGCTTCTCAGGCAACCGCCTCTTTAACGGCGTCGACAAAGAGCAGCCGAGGTGGCAAAATGAATAATCTCATGCAAAGACGCACAGAAAAACGTATAAAATCCTTCAATGAAAAACACATGACGTCATAAACTGCAGATGTTTCGCGCTCTTAAAAGGCTGCCGGATTTGAGAACGGTGCTGTCTTCAGTTTCAAAAGACGGAATAAATGATTAAATCAGATTTTCAGATGAATGCAGCCCTAATTATGTGTTTAAGTCGCAGTCTTTTGTTTTTGTTTACTCTCTTTAACACTCACAGAATATCAGTGTCAGTTGCAATGTACACTTGGAAATGCTATGTTTTACTGACATACTTCAAATACTGTACTTAAATAGAGAAATATCTATAAATATACAGTATAGGGAAAATTTAGTTTTGTTCTGAAAATAAAAAAAGTTGCCATGAAATGTGAAATCAGATTTTACATAGTTTTGATAAGAAAGCAAGTAAAATTACTCATTAGTCTGGTAAACATTAGTATATAAAGACTATGACACACTGTCAACATAGAATTGCTTCATTCTGAAACTGGGAACAGTGTTTGACACAGAGTTAAGCAGCTTTTGGTACAGTTTCAGTGTTCCTTCGAAAGGGTTCCCTTTCCACAACAGGAAGCCAGAAAGGAGCATTTGGTAACAGTAATTTCATGCAGATCCCTTTGAACCCCCCCAACCAATGAATTTGAGGGCTTTCTCCCTACCTATGCATTGCTGTGGGTTCTGCAGCTAACTGCCTACAGAATGTCATTATACTTCTTTGTGGGGCGCCCCCCACTGGTGTGTCATCAGCATGACCTTTACCGCCATTAATACTGCCATTAATCCTCCTGCTCCCGTCGCTTAGAAACACGCACTGCACTCAGACTCAAAGCTGGAAGTACCATGTACAAATACAGCCGAATGGCCACACTCGCTACTCAAACAGCGCCACACATGCACCCAAACTGATATACATAGTAACATGCCCACGCACACTACAACATACATAGCGACATGTCCATGCACACAACCACATACGTTGCCACGCACACACACATACACACGCGCGCACACACACACATCATGCACACACACAGGCACATCCATACCCACAAAGGCATGTGCATGTACACACACATGCATGCACACACACACACGTACGCATGCACCCTTATGGAAATGTAATATAACTGCAGCATATTCTTTTTCCACAGGGGCACACTCACACACTCACATACTGTATACACATTCTAACACACACACGCACATGCACACACACCCATATCTCTATCAGCCAGACACATCAGATTACCATTCATACATAGCTACCACTCCCCCCCCCCCCCCCAACCCTAGGACCACCGCAGCACCGCTGCCCACAGACGGGCATAGAGGGGCGTGCTGGTGCTCCCATCACAGGCCAGCATCGTGAAGTGTTCTGGCGCTCGCATCACGACCAAAACCCGGTGATTATGAGTGGATGTGACAGCCAAACAAAGAGAAAAACAAACACTCGTTTTTGAGACGAAAAAAAGAGCCAAAGTTTTGTCGTCTCAAAGCAAATGAGCGCAGTTCAAGAGAAGTCAAAGATTCCAAGCATTAAGGTGGAATGTGCGGTTTGCTTTTCTGTAATTATGGGGCGGGCGAAGGGGGAGAGGGTTTCTCTATTAAACAAAATAAAAGCAGACGGGATGATGTCATAGCCACAGCAGTAATGAGAGTGTCTCACTCACACACACACACACACACACACACACACACACACACAGAGAGGGAATACCAGCTGGCCGAGCTGCCTCACCCACTCCCTCTCTATGCTAACCGCACACTGGGTCTGGCAAGGTCAACTCCAGCACCTTAAATTAAAAAAATTAAAAAACATTACACATACACATATCCCATCATGCTCCTGCAGTCACCTTGGTAACCGGCCTCTAAAAGCACAGACATTCTTCTCCTGAAATTATTTGTCATTATTTGGTGTCTCTTCTGCTTAACAAACACTGTCGATCTGTGCTGTGACCATTAATCAAGATTATTCCAGAGAGAGTGCAGGTCGACTCAACCTACTGACAAAAATCCCATGGCGGAGGAGGCAGGAAGAGACTGGCCATTATTCAGTGCCAGTTTCTACACCTGAGAATGAAATTCATTTTTCATACTTTTCTCTGCAGCTCTATATAGATTTGCAACTAGAGAGACAGGAGTCTCTCTCCTGTGTGTGTGTGGGTGGGGGTGAACTGTTCACACTTAAGCAAAGTCAGGTCAGACCCTGTTTTCATGCCAGTGTTTAGAAATAAGAGAAGTCCTTTTCTATTTCAGTCATGATTTAAAAAAGAGGACTTAAGTTGTCCTCTGAGAAAAAATATTCAGTCGCTCACAGTACAAACAGGACCATTTCAGTGATTTTACATAATGTTTAATTAATGATATTCACCAGTACAAACCAAGTCAATAATAATAATGATAATAATGCATGTAATTATATAGTACTTTTCAAAATGTCTGTAACACAAAGTACAGCAATACAACAAAAAAGGTAACACAAAGTCATTGGCCTTCACAAGACTGATATAGAAAGTTATTGCCCATCCATCTATCCAAAAACAATTCACTGACATCCATCCTTCATACAGCTCACAGCCATGGCAAACGTTCTATATGGCGAGTTGCGCGGCAAGGAAAATCCTGCCCACGGTAACCCTCCCTGCCTGGGTGACGGTACAACGGCTAATGTGCGGTCCTGCAGAGCTGGCAGCCAGCCGGCACCAGCACGCCCAGGATCTGTCACCATGCTGAGCTGGTGGGAATGAGTAATCATGCCTGTCAATCAACTGAAATGTACACTGGCACTGAAACCTAAGTGACGTGCTTAAAGAATTTTATTGTTCACATGCTTTAGCGATAGTATACACATACACGCATGCACACAAACACACTCCGAGAAACGTCTTTTTCCAGTTCAGTGACCGATTCTCGCGATACAGCAAACTGACAAACACAGACGGAAGAGATTCAAATGTCACTCTCCTGGAAAGGACACCACTTTTATTTACAGTCTTCTGGGTTTGTTATTCTGTATTTACACCTTTGAATTGCACCTCTCTCTCAAACGGTGTCCAAACATTGACTCCGATGAAAAACATTCAGTGGTATCTGCTTCTCTCGAAAAGTATCTTGGCCCCCAAATACAGGTGCAAACGAATTGCAGGGAATAGTCCTTTCCGTCACACCTGGACATTTGCATACCACGCAATGATTTGCAGTTGGAAATGCGTTCTAAGTGGCGTGTAACCTGGGATTTTTTGGAAACGTTTCTTCTTTCTCGCGCACCTGCATCCTACATTATGTAGCTACCCTGTGAAGAGCGCGCCCTGTGCTTGAGTCTTCAGTTTAATCGCCAAACTGGAAAGTATTTGCATAAAAATGTACAGCATTATAGTGTGAATGCGTTACCATCCAGCTAACAGGATGTGTGTGTGTGAGAGTGTGTGTGTTTTGTGTGTATTTGTGTGGGCTTCTCCAAGCTTCAGTCAAATGAATAAAACACTGAAGAACGTACTTATGAAAATTTACCTTTGTGCATCAACTACGGAGAGAATAATAGCAGAAGACTCTCAGTGTTTATGGAAAGTACGCTTGCTGATTAATGTGCTTGATAAACAATCTGTCCAGGCTCTGTAAAATTCACGTTCACGTCTGAGTGATTTGATGTGATCTCTCCAGTATTTCTCAGTCATCTGAAGGAGGAAAGCAAACTTTGGGGAAAGTCCTCTGAATGCCGTGCTGTGCGGCTTCACAGCGTGTTAGTGAACCTTTGCTCAAAAACGCAAACCAGAAAAAATACTTTGCAAATCTGGGAGACCCCAACACTTGTGCGCATCTCCCGTTACGTTAGACTGCGGCACCAGAGGTGAAAGTTCTGCTGCAGCTGTATGGAAAAAAAAAAAAAAGACTACTCCGCTTTTCAACTGGCAGTATGGTGAGGTTCATTGTGGGAACACCAGGAAAAGGAGGGCGATCTCCCCGTACAGGGATAAATGAGGCTTACACAGTGAGAGTGCTCATATGACCAATCCATTAGGTTCCATGTGATGTCACTTCCAGTGTAGTTCACCATCTAAGGTCCTATAATGAGGACCTTAGTTGTGCTGTCTAAGCCCACTGACTAAGACTCGTTTCCAGTCTAGGTTACCCAGGTCAGGCATTAGGGTGCCTGATGTTGTGTGGTGTACCTGAAAAGCTGCCGGGGGTGACAGATATGAACACAAAACATAGCCAACTGTATGTTCTCCACCATAGACCCAGAAACAAAAACCGTCAGGGACAAAAAGGGAGAAATAAGAGTCTGCAGAGAACTACAGCGCTCACTTTATTAATATTATTCGCACGCGAGCACGGACAACGCTTGAATCCACGGGGGATCTCTGTCAGGATGCCGCGGTGCATTAATGAGGGTATTTTGTAGTCCTCAATTAGCCCAGCGCAAGTTGAAATTGACTCTAATTAGTGCTCATTTTAGCGCTGTTGGGGTAAAAAAAAAAGACAGGTTTATGGCTTGCGTCAGGCGTTCACGATCCAGCAGAATCTCGCGCGGTAAAAGCTCTTACAATATTGATACTCGCGAGGAGGGTGAGGTTTGGGCGAGTAGATGCTAGAGACTGCATGGCTCCGGTACTTTAGGTTTCCATGGGAACAGGCCGTTGCCTTGGGTTAAACATGTCACACAAACTTCTTGAGCCTGGCTGCCTTTAATGCGTTCCGGACGGTGGAGGCTACCATTTGAAGAGAACGATTTCCTATCAGTGTCCAGTTCCTATCTTCAGCTATAATTTGTAATAATGGGCATGTTTTCTGACCTCAACCTTACCGCCCATGATAAGAAAGGGACATCCTTTAAAATCAACCTTGTTGGGTTTTTTTGGGGTTTTTTCCCCCTCACCAACAACAAGTGATGACTTGCAGAATGAGATGTAGAAAAGCGCTTTGTTACACGCACACGCATCCCTACGAACAACAGTGGTGATGTTGTTTTCTGCTTGCAAGTGTGTGTTCATGTAGCTGGACAGACAGACGGACAGACACGCACACCTACTCACTAAAACAAAGGAATATTTGTTTGGTGGTCCCGGTGACAACAGCTTTAAACGAAGGTGATCTATTTTGGCAGAAGGACGGTGCCTTTTAACAAGGGAGATTTGTCTTTTTTAGTCAGGCACCAGGCTCACTAAGAACTGTAAGACTTGAGAGGGGGCGTGGGCAGAGGCCTTAGTTCAGAGGTGAGCAAAAGAGGCCGTATCTGTCGCTGGGTTTCATGACAACTTCTGGGTTTCATGACAAATATCCTTAATTACTTAATTAGCCCTAACATTTACGTCATCTGACATTAACTACAATTCCTGATAAGCGCATGAATGACAGCCGAAGACTGTTCTTGTGCCCCTATATGAAACGTTTTACTGTGATCAAATCTATGAGTGAACCAGTGTTGGTGTATATAGCCAATCATCTCATATAGCCAGTCTAATTGATGGAAACAAAAACCTGCATACACACCGGTCATCCAGGGGCCACATGTATAAAACTCTGAGTAAAAGAATGTGTAAAAGAATGCTGAGGGAGCATTACTCTATTACTCTCCTCAAAACTTTACGTATTCTGCTTACGCAAAGTTTTGCATTTTCTCCCTCTGCCTTTCGGTCAAAGTGACCCCAAACATTGCGTACGTACGGTGTCCAGCGTGTGCAGAGGTACGCAGATTCTCACAGCACGTGTTATTTTATGCATCTGAATTTCTTACGCAGCTTTCTGAGGGCATTTTTCTGCTCAGCACTGTTTATACATGTGGCCCCAGGACCGGAATTGCCCACCCCTACTTTAGTTCATTGACCACCATTCAAAAGGAAGCTTACATACAGTATATATCAGGGATGGGTGGCCAGGATACACGCTGCAGCACCTTATGAAAAACCAGCACAAATAAAATGACTAAACTGGGCGCTAACCACTAACACATTTTCTGCACAACGTAAATTTCTTGCGGTCAAAAACAATTAACGACCAGTGAGATATGCGGTTTGCAACGCGTTGCGTAGGACACACCCCTAAAGGCAGAGAAATTCCATGTGCCTTTTCACCAGCTTGTGTCACCAACTGTGTCGCCCGACTTTATAAATTCTAAATTGTGCTGCACACCTTACCCTTACCCTGTAACTACAAACACATATTTCATTATTATAATACGCATGCATTCTATTCTTGTTGGCAAGCAGATGGACAGACCTGCAGACAAATATCTGAAATAAAATAATAAACTGAAACCTTTTTCCAATACCATTGTCCATACGAACCATAAAACTGCAGATCTTTAAGCAGCTGGTAAAGGTAATAATTGAGCAGTTTTGAAGGCTGTGCACTGCAGTATATTGGTCTACTCTGCTTTCCCTAAAGAACAGCCAGTCTGAACTCTCAGCACTGACAGAAATTACATTCCTTACAGATATTTTTATTATTTTTGACTTTTATCCGTGTAGTATATTCATGTGTTCACCGCAAGTATTCAAATGTGAAGGCATTTGAGCGGTACACGCTGGGAAACACCGCACTTCCATTCACGGACTCCGTTTTGACAATAGAAGGAAACGATTAGCGCAAAACGCTCGGTTTTATTTGCAAACCTTCTGCAGGATGTACCGTTAGTTCCGCTGAAAGTGCAGAAACACAGGGACGGTGTCTTTAGAGAGCTCGTCTATGTAGAATACATCATCAGAAGAGCCTTTGAGATGGAGCAGGAGAGCGCCGGAGATGCAGTCGATGCAGTTCTGTTCGCGGCGCACAGCATGGCTGTCGCTAGCACCGCTAAAAGAAGCACTTGACGGCTGAAAAATGAATTCTGCTAAATTATATGAGTGCATTTTCTTGTGCTTTTGACTGTATGAAGATTCACATTTTTTTCATTGGCACCCACGAGTCCTGGACAAGACTGTGATTTTATGCGGCAGAAAATAGATACTCACCCTCTTGAAAAAAACTATATTTAAAACAAACACATATGTGAACACTTTAGAACTCCAACTAGCTCGCACGCATGCACGCACGCACGCACGCACGCACGCACGCACGCACACGCACACACGTAGGAAAGCACATGAAATCCAGCACATGGAATGTAGAGGCCAGCATTAGCAAGACTTTCCAGTACTAAAGTTTACGTTCATATAAATTGTAGGTTTTGGTTAAAGGCCTTGCATTGTTTCTTCCTCGTAATTAGTCCAATGTGCGGGGAAAACACACACATGTCCCTTCTGTAAAACACACACGTCCCTTCTTCTGTAACTGAGCTCCGTTTTCAAAATGCCAGCGAGCAGCAGTGACATCCCCAAACCGCAGGCCCTTCCTCCCAAACATGATGGTTAATGGAGAGAATGTGCACAATGACCGTGTGATCCAGTTCACAGTATGCTAAGGCCAGGTAAGGTACGTGTGCCTTTTTTTAACCAATGGAATTTATGATGCGGACGACGTGATGTAATAACTGTGATTCATTATTTTTCCAGGCCCGTTTTTCAGTCTGTTTTTTGTGAGGGTTCTGCGGTCAACGCTTCCCAGTCCAGGCTGAAAACGCAGCCACTGGCTCTGTGACGAAGCGAAGGCAACAGAGCGTAAAAGCACCAGCCCTCACTGAGAAAACTGAGGATTAACCACTTATATAAGTGATGGCCACACACAGGCACACACACACACACACACACACATCAGTCTAAAATACTAAAATACCCACACATACCCTAGATCAGTCCAAAACACGCACACACGCGCACACACACACACACACACACACACACGCACACGTCTGCACACACACACCCTGACCTCTGCAAATCCCAGCTGCTGCCAAGGGCCCTGTTTAACAGCAATCATCTCAGACATTTTCCTCCTTTTTCATGCGAGCATCATTTTACACGTGTTGGGAAGTCTCGTGCAGTATATCTGGGTTGAGTGGTAGTGGCAGGGCTACAGCTTTGGGGAGAAGCAGTGATTCTGCAGCCAGAGGACATGCCAGGGCAGCTACCACACATTGTGTAATCCGCCATCCCGGGTCCCTGGACTCTTTGGCTACCCATATCGATATCGCATCAAATTCCCCTTGGCGCTAACCGACCGGGGACTGCTCTGCTATATCTCTGCAAGATGAACCAAACTCTCCCGCTTTACATCCACAGTCAACGGTTTGGTTACATTTTGTGCTTCAGTGCAAACTGGATCAGAGGAAATGGGGGGGGCCTACCTGCCCCTCTCTCTGTCCCAGGATGTCCAAGTCCTCCCCTGGTCCACTCCCTCCATCTCGGGCAGGGCGAGGTGCGCTTCCCCCCGGGCTCAGAACGGACTTCCTCATGTAGCCTTCATCGGACCCCTGGAAATAAAGCCGCGTCATTATGTGTTCCGCTCCTCCGTGCGGGTCGGCCCCTAAATCAGGGGAGCGGTCATTCGGGGGAGAGCGCCTGACCAAAGCACCTGTACAATTGCACAACTAGAAAAAGCCGCACTCAGCGAGGCTTTTTTCCTGGTTTATTTCAGCCCAGAAGTTCCTCTTGAAGGTCGATGACTCACCCAGAAAGTTAAATGCCCTACACCACTGTTTGGGAGAGAGGAAATAAACATCTCTAAATGTGAAAACAACTGATCTGACCTTGAGGAGAAACAAGAGCTCGGAGCCAACTTCGGCCCACCATCTACACACACGCACGCAGATGCGTGCACACAAACATGCTCAGAGAAACATACTCAAACTCACGCACATGCAGACACACACACTCACACGCACACGCACGCACAGACACACACACATGCGTGCGCATATACTCACACACTCAGACACATACTAAGACACACACATGCGTGTGCACAAACAAATGCACTTGTTCACCAACCAACAGAATGAAATGGGGGCAGAAAAAATGTATTTAATATTCAGTGTCATAAAACGTATTCATAGAGAATGTGTCTTTTAAATCAGATGGGATAGTGTACTTACTACTCAGTAAGGTGGGCAAATAAACACTAAATGCTCTTCAAACAATACTGCCTCAACAAAACTATTTCACGCACCGTCAGGTACTGTGGTCAGCCATTAATTATCGTTAGACATTAACAAAAACAATAAACCTCACAACACTTCAGGAGCTGGAAGGGGACACGACCAACAACGAACGGGTGACAACAATCTCTCCCCCCCAAAAAAATACGCAAAGTCTGCAGTTAGGAGTAACGTCGGACACCTCCATGGACTGTTTCAACTCTTTGAAGAGTAGGTTTTTTGGAATGATTTTCTAAGTAAGTGTTCTAGAACTCCATTGCTTCCAATTACCAGTAGTGATTGCTACATCAGCATTGGAATGTTCCAATAAGAACATTCTAATCACATATTTGTGATCTTACACCTTAAAAGGGTTAATTACATGTGGCCAGAGGCAGAGGGGAGAGTCCAGAGGGGAGTGGCCAGACGCCTGTGTGACCAGGGCAGGTCACAGGGGCCCAGGCAGCAGTGGAGAGGGATGGAGCGTACCTTCACCTCCTCCCAGCTCCATCCATCATTGAGGGCGTGGGAGTGCTGGACGAAACGGCGGCAGGCGCGGCGGAAGGTCTCCTCGTCCAGGTGGAGAGCCCCCGCCCCCTTTCCCTTCTCTCCCGTCATCTCCAGTGAGGAGAAAGCCTGTCAGTGAAGTCACATTAGTGTTAGTAAGGAGATGATACACACACACACACATTCAGTCCAAGCCTTACACCCCGTCCACTAACTGAGGGCAAAATTCCAACATCCACACAGGCAGCTGCTAAACTGGGACTCCAGGGTTCATCGTCAGGTGACCTGCCCCCAGGGTTACCGTGACAACAAATTACCATGTGACCCAGACATTCTGCGCCACCGTCGCTCTCGTCTCTGCAACCTGGATAGATGCGGGTTTGCCACTCAGACGAGATCTGAGGGGTGGTGTCCACTGTTTGAGTTACATTACTGCTGCAGTTATGCCTGTTTGGTCCAGCATACACCTTATTTATGACCTTTAGGAAAGCTATCATTGTGGCAATTTCTCCATTTTAGTTCGAACAGCTGTTAGCCATGTAGAGGGTAGAAGGCTGATTGAATGCTACATAAAATTAACATTTTATATAAAATCGAGACGTTAAGGAACATCTGCTTATTCAATTAAACATTAATGGCTGTCTGTCAGGAGTGCTTATTAGTTTAACAACTGATATGCATTTTTGAAGGGTGTGTATAAAAGAAAATATGGCATCATTATTATTTTTTACTTCGGGTTTTTGCAGGTATATTCCCACTGAAACCCAAGACAAACTTAGTGTTACGTCCCAATGAGTGCCACCTCATGAGGGCGCCCCTTTAAATCTTTTGTGTGGTAACGAGTTTCCTTCGACTCACCTGAGTCTTGATTGGAAATTGCCAACATCTGTTGTGGATTTGCCTGAGAGCGTATTCGCAGTGTACTCTAGCTTGAGGTTGGTTCATTTTTCCTTTGAGTAACTGCATGTACGTTGCCAACTTGCTGCCGTGCTTGAATGTATTTTAAAGTAGCATTGTGGTGCTTGTTTCAGGTTGTAGCCTATGCAGCGCTTGCTATATTTTGTAGCTTGTCGTAGTTGCCTGTTGGGGTGAGCGTTTTGTGTATAACCATACTTCTACCAGAACTCTTTTCCCCATGTTCCATGTCTATTGTGATATTTTAATAAAAATTATTTTGTAACCGTTCCTTTGTTTCAAATACTTTATGTTGCGGCCCTTCGAGCCGGGGCTGTAACACTTAGCAAACTGAAGGCGTTCTTCCTGGAAAGGTAGCTTGTGAAGTAGCTCATGTAGCTAAAAGCCCCATTACCTGAATAGCATTTTAAGCATGCTTCTATGTGGACTCGCACACCTTCCAGGTTGGCCACCCTGGCAAGAAGGACCATTCAGTGCTTTTGAATCAAATTTCCTTTTCTGAACTGGTTTCTGAGACCTGGTATGACACTGGTCATGTGGGAGAATCAATTAAGTAGGGGTGAGAGCAGAGCCTATTTTATGGGGTGTGTGCACTTGATAGAAAGTGATTGGGAGATATTAGATATTCCCAGATAATGTAGATGTTAATGGCACTACTCTCGTGTTATTTCTTTAATAACACTGGTCTAGATCTTGGGTTTTCAACATTTTCTGATCCAGGGACCCCCACCCAGGCTCAAAAGCATCCAGGAGACCCCAATCATAAGATAAAAAGGGTTATATTTATTTATTTATTTTGAAATCTTCAGCATATCCAAATCAGGTCTGGCCAGGGACACCCCTACAGTACCTTCAATGACCCCCCTGTTGAAAACCCAGGGTCTAGATCCCTGTTACTGAAATAATGGTTCTCAAGGACCAAAGACTTTATCCTCCCTTTACCTGGGATTCTGGTGTGAAGACAGTCTGTTGCACTAATTGTTCAGTTAATTGCTTGGGAGAAAATAAAACCAGGGCCGGATTTAGATTTGAGGGTTGAATTTGAGGATCCATGGTCTAGATCAGGGGTGGGCAATTCCAGTCCTGGAGGGCCAGTGTGTATGTAGGTTTTTGTTCCCACCAATTACCCCAGCTAAATGAGCTAATTGGCTGTTTACACCAACACTGGTAGATTAGATCACATTAAAATGTTTCATATAGGGACACAAGAAGTCTTCGGCTGTCATTCATGCGCTTATTAAGAATTGTAGCTAAAAAAAGAAACGGATACGGCCCTCATTGCCCACCTCTGGTCTAGATCCATAGGAAGCACAAGAAAGACTGTGGCCTGGATTCAACCAGTATTTGTCCTTAACTTGAAGTGTTCCATTTTTCCTTTGCAAAGTATAATCTCCAGAATTAACTCACAATACTGTTTGTGAAGAAAAAAGTTCCACTTGCTTTTACTTCTGATTCAATGTTAAGAATAAAAGCAGATAGATAGAATACAAGCCAAGGTCTTTTTTTTTAGTTCCTACCGAGGTAGAGCATGGAGTCGAGAACTAAATAAGTAAAGTTGAGTGAATCCAGATCTGCGCATGAGAATGTAATTCTCCTTTTCTGATTGAAAAAAAAAACTTTGGTTTGTTCAATTCTTCAGGTCAACCTGCAATGCTGCAATATCTTTCAGCGGATAAAGTTAACTGTCACTATTCACCGACAAGATGATGTTGTGACTTTTTATGTGAGTTGTGTTAACTTGGAAGCAGTCAGCTGAACTTTAAATGCTAAAGATCAACCAAATTCTTGACATCTGAAATGTGTCAACCAGATGCGTTTCTGCACATTATTCATACACCTAATGTAAAAAAGTTCTTCTTTCTGCACACACCCAAAAAACATCTGTCTTGCTTTCTTTTTTACAATTGCTTCAGTGCTACAACTGTGGAGGCTGTGACAGTTCACCTCAAGCATGCCCACAGCGGTACTTCTTCCCCAACCTCTGCAACTTGACAAACCCAGTTAAACGTGGCGAACCTCATGAACTGAGTCTGAGGTTCAGCCGGAGTTAGTCATTTCGAAAGCGAATGCCCTCCACCCGACGGCTGGGATCTCATGTCACCCTTTGGGTTTCCGGCGTTTTCCGACGGGGAGTTTTACCGTCCCTGTTAACGTCCTACCGCCAGCCGGCCGCATCGGTGAGCTCATCGCTATGCATGTTACGCGCCCAGGAGCGCAGATCGTCAGAAATTTCACCCACTGAAAAACCTGCCCGAAATTTAGAAGAGGTTTCTTTTTTATATGGTGTCTAATTGTGACAGGAATGTAACTGTTCGGGTGGCTGCGTGTGTAAACTCATACACATACTCATACTTCTGCGCGGCATTGTAATGAATGTTCACAAACTTTTGGAACTGACGAGAAAAGCAGACAGAAATAGGTGGGCACACACACACACACACACACACATTCATGCACACACTTATGTCTATAATCATGTGTGTGTGTTTGTGTGCCCCTATTTCTGTCTGCTTTTCTTGTCAGTTCCAAAAGTTTGTGAACATTCATTACAATGCCACACCATGTCTTGATAGTGCTACTATGAGAATATTGAAATTGGCAAAGGGAGAGCCCCCCTGAGTCCTCCTAATTTGGAGTGTCCAATTGTCCCCCCAACCACGTTCATGGAGCAACCCCACTGCACGAGACACAGGGGTATCAGACCTCAGTGCAGAACCACAATTTTACTTCAAAACACATAGCTCAGTCACCTGTTTCTCCCTACGCACCATAACCAAACTCGCACAGAGCCGAATCAAAGGAAGACCACCCACATGCAGCTGCATGCAGACCAAGGGCGCCCAACCTGCCAGCGGGGTTGCCGGATAAAAGCAGGCCGACTGAACCCACCCATACCACCCTCAATTGCACATCGCCCCCGTGGGGATACCGGCCACAGTCGGCACTGGCAAGATCCGCATACGGTCCCAGGCCCTGGGGCTCACCTATGCCCCACAGCGTGGCGCCTCAACCGAACGCGAGACACAGCAGCCTGATCTTAACGTACCTATGCGCGCGAATAACCGCCGCACGACGTGCATACACGACCTGCCCCTTTCTGTGTAAATAAGACATTGATTACGCTCGGCTGATGCATTTGCCTATCCAAAGTATTTTCTGGGAAATTCCAGCGCGAAAACACTCGAGACTCCCCTCTAATTACGCACTTAATGGATACTTCATTACCAGCTGCAATGACACGATAAAGACACAATACGGAAACTCACACCTGTCACACTGCCATCCACCAGAGCATTTGATATACAACTCCTTTTTCCTCTGCCCTGTTAAGCGGTGATTAGAGAGAGAGAGAAAAGCAAAAGCCTCGCTTATTAAACAGGCTATTAAACCACATCGCAATCGCGCTGTCATGGGTTTCTTACACAATTTGTTCGACTGCTTTAACATCCTCAAACACTTAAAGGATAACAGATTGCGCGCGTGAGTTAACTGTGTCTACCGTAAACTGAGGCGATTCCTCAGACTCTAATGAGTCTAGAAGGCGTCGGCAGACCGCCGCCAAGATCTGCCGCTGTGCTTCTGAAGGTTCGGAATATAACGACAAGGGAAAAAAAATACTCCCAGTCACATCTAATGGAACTAATACATGCTCTTGCTGGTTTGGCTTTAGTCAAAGCCACAGTTTTAGTTCTGCGGTCCGTGCGATTGAAAGGCCATGAGAAAGGCACTGTGGCCTGTGTCTGAGATGGCCTCTTAGCAGACTGAAGCCTCATACATCACACACTTTCAAGGTCAATCATTTAGCACGGAGGGGCTAATTCTTTCATCGAGATTATGCTTTCATTATATCGTTGCCCTTTCAGAGATAAATGTATTACACATTTCTACTTTGATGCATTCCACAGCTTTGGAACACAGTGTACAAAATAACCCCCCCCCCCCTCCCTTACATTACTTTTGTTATTAAATGTTATGAATGTTTTATAACACAGCCAGTCTCTGGCTCTGGAATGACTGGAACAAGTAATATATTCGCATGGTTTCTGGTTCAAATCACAAGTGAAACACTGTTGTTGGGTCCTTTGTCCAGACACTTACCGCAAAAGTTTTACCACAGATGTATCAAAAAATATCCAGCTGTATAGTTTGCTATACAATATAATAATATTAAGCACAGTATCTCTGCATCACCCTGGTTAGGGCCATCTTATAAGCAAAATAATAGCAATAATAAACATAATAGTCATTATTATTGTTGCTGTTAATAATAATAATAATAATAATAATAATATCATCAGAATGCTCCTATTGATCTTGGTATACTTAAAAGTTCTTCCTGGTGCCTGTCCCAACAAGCATTGAAAAAATGACAAATTAGATAGTTAATATGGACAGAACCGTTTGTCGTTCTCACCGCATATGGTGTGCGTTACCAGAGCCCTGATGCGGCTGCTGAATCACCCGGGTCTTTTGGGATCCGGACTGACAGGAATCTGGCTTCAATTATCAGGGAGGAAGTGGCAGCACGGCCACGGGCCAAAGAGCCGTCTGCTCTGCAAACCCCGCCCCCGCTCCCGACCAGAGGTGGACTGGAAGCGGACGAAACCGCGCCTCGGTAAGCCTCAGCCTTCTGGAATGCTCCGACGCATTTCTTTCAGGGCCATCGTGGGATGAGGACACTTCAGCAAGTGCGGTCTGCAAACGCAACGACCGCACCCATACACATGGGTTTGGGGGGGTGGGGGGAGACAGCGAGATATGTAACACCCAATATGTTCATACAAATGAATTGCTAGACTCGCCAGTATGCTTGACTTGAGAGACTTGACGTTTGACAAGGCGAGACTAGGTGGTCCAGTACTGCATCTTCCCCAAATGTGAAATGAAAGCGATGCTGTCATGGTTATTTGCAGCCTTTGCTTTTCGACGTTTTTGGTTTCCTTTTTGGCGTCGTCAAGACACTCGGATTTTTCCCGCCTCCATTCCGGTTTTCGCGTCTTGCCCGACAATTATTCCCTTCACCTGTTTCGCGTTTCCTGCAGGCTATAAATACCTCAGGACTTCTGCATTTGCGCACTTCGAGATCGTCTTTGCTATGTTGACATACGAAGTCGGTAAAGGTATAGGAATTTCGGTCGCTGCATTTCTGGTTCTTACTAATAGGAAACGGAGCAAGTCCGGTTATAGAGATTTAAGATTAGATTGGTTTTGTCGTTCCTTTCCAATCTTTCTTTATCTTTTTTTTTTTTACCTGTTGCCAGTTGTGTTCAGCTCTTTTTCCACAAGAGCTTTGGCTAACAGGTTTTCTTTTCTATTCCTTTTCTTCACTCGTTTTTGTTTTGAGTTTTGTTTTGTTTCATTACCTCTTGTTACGCCTAATTATTTTAGTGTGTGAGGTTCTTATGTTAGTTATTCTCGCTGTTTATCGAGATCGCCTCAGTTTTTGGAGGTTGTTTTGTTTTGCTTTGTGCAAGGGAAGTTTTGCTCCCTATCCTGTGTTATTCCAGTCCTGGTGCAGATTATTCTGCGTTTTGTGGCGTATCTTTCTCTAGATACGCTTTTAGAAATCCTTATTGGTCGCGTTTGATTCTCCGAACCTTACACTTCCCCTCACAGATGCCTATTACCACAGCGCTCAGCTTCTGGTGTAGACAGACGTAAGAGCTGACAGGACGTTGTTCAGAAGAGGGTTTGTGCTGGTCTGAGTTGCGCTCATGAAACGAGCCATGTCAATTTGGAAGAAAATTCATTTGGATAAAATTACTGGATTAAAAAAAGTCAATTAGCTATCCTGCAAGCGGGAGCAAAGGTTTGGTCGTGTTTGATTACCCCTATCCTACCACTGCAGTAACTCCGGGTCCCCCGCCACATGGATATCTACTGCTCTTCAGGTCCCAATGACCTTGAGATGAGGGGGTCAGTTCCGCTTATCCCCTTTCCACAGTGGAGCAAGAACCCGTCTGGCATAAGCTGGATCTTGCCCTGGTAAAGCTTGACCGCTTCTCCATTCCCGCAATAATATCTGTGGCCTACGACATGCTGAATGATGGGACCCTGACCAGTCACTCCAATGATGGGGTCCAAGGCTCATAACCTTAAGGTCCGGCTATGTCGACACTCTGATATGAGATATAGGCTAAGTATGGCAAAATACCACTGATGTGCTTTGCTAATAATAATAATTGGATGGTCAGTTACTTATTCAGAGGAAACGTGATCTTGTGTAGATGGGGCTTCAATTGGAGGTGGCCATTCAAGCCAACTCAACTACTCAATATTGCAAACTGTAATATTCCTTTACATGTCACAGAGAGAGCCCCCCCCCAAAAAAAAATATATATATATATTCTATGACTTCCGTCTACATTGATTTTTGTTTGCAGCCTTCATCATTCATCATTTTTTGCACCAACACAGGCAGATGTAATGTGGTTACAAAACTAGCCGTCTCTGGCCAGTTCACAAGCAGGCCTGCAGGAATGATGCCTAGTGTACAGAGGAGGCATGGGTCAGCCCAGCACAATGGAACATCTAATGGAAAAACACCCAGACCTGCAGCCAAGCAGGTCAGCTTGGGTCTGGTTCTAGCTCCACAGCTGAAGAGAGGGAAAGGGTATCCCTTGAGCTTTCTAGCTGGAACTATGATTAGGGATGGGGATCATTACCCGGTTCTATGGGACCCGGTTCTAAATATCTCAAAACCTGACAATCGATAGGGTTTTGAGATATTTGCGAAATTGCCTTATTACATCATAATAGGTGAAAGGTCAAGTTCTATTGATCTCAAGGCACTGATCATAATACTATTGGATAGATGAGATTGTAAGCTCTCCATACATATATGACTTCATCATATCCTGCATTGGTTAAGTATTTTTATATGAGTTTTAATTGAAAAATGATGAAAAAACATATAAACAAATAATGATGGAGGGATGAAAAAACAAGTGATAGCACATAGAAAACTACCATTGCCACAATGCTATCATACATTTTCTAATACTAAGGACATATACCATCCAAAAAATCACTATGAGACATCGTCCCTCCAAGTGGGAATTACCACCCCCCTGGCTCATGGACTATATAGCCTAGAGCATATTTAAGCAAGAGCCTATGCACAGCACGGGAGGCCGTGCTGTATCGGAATCAACACAGTTTGTTACGACACGTAACTGTAGCGGAGAGCCGGCTGTCAAATTCCTGTTTGAATTTCTTTTAGCCTTTTTGTTGTAAAGCCTTATCTATTGTATTTATTATTTATTTATGTTTGCTATATCCATTGGTATGGTTAAAAAATTTTCCTGTAAGAGAGAGCTATTATAAGAAAGTATTATTATTGTGACGTCACGTGGCGCTGTAATGGCGACATGTAGTCCAGCTGTCTCTCGTGTTCGTGTTTGTTAATTTGAATGTATTTTGTTGTGTCAGGCTTTTGTCTTTTGTTTTTTTCATGCGCTGTGTGTTGTGGGACAGGGAAGCGGGCTGGAGATTGTTTATGGCACTCCTCCTGCTTGCTTTGATAATATTGACGAATTGTCTAGTCGGGATAATTTTGTTTGTGGTCATCACCATGGAGACGCATTCGCAACATATGCTCGGGAATGTCCGTTGGATCTGCAGCTACAAAGTTTACCATCGCTCTTCACCGGAGTTGAAGATGTCGGGACTGATCCAGGACTGCAGGCAATCTTCAAAAGGCCACTAAGGAAGGAAAGGAGAACATAATGCGGGGGAGGAGTGAGGCGACGAGTGGGAAGGCTCAGTGGGCATACTGCGCATGTAGCAGGTACCTGCTTTACTGTGAACTACAATGGCTAAGAGCGCTTACAGTTTCGTTACGAAAAGCAGAAGCCAAGGGGCTGGGCATTTTACTGCTTGTGTAGTGCCGGTCTGCACTGCAGCGTTTCTAAGTTAGAGATGAGAGAGGCTGGCAAGTTAGCCACTAATGTAAGTTATACTGAGAAAATACTACCATCATTAGGTCCGTCTCCAAAAAAACGAGGGAAATACTGCCCTTCATTTATCTACGTTTGGTATCGTGAAAAAACTTGCCAGCCAGCCAGAAGTCTGTAACACTTAGCTAGGCTACGCACCCCGTTTCCATGTCGGAAAATCAACCCCTTCCTCCCGTTTTCAGTATGAAATGCTTTTGTATCGACCAACATACCGATACAGAATATTATAATTAAAAGTTAAAACGTTACTGCTGTAGGCTACTTGTTAGCCGTTTTAGCTACGTTTGCTAGCAAAGCCAAAACTTTCCCAGTGCAACTCGAACGCACTGATGTCGGTAAAAACATGGAAACGACACATTTATCACCCCGATATCCGACTTCCTTCCATTAACGAATGCAAGGTTAGCTACTTTTGTCTCCATGGCAAACATATTTAAAAACCAATTTGTTTTAATGCCAAGAAACCCGTTGCTAACAACAGCTAACGCACTAGCCCAGAAAAAATACATTGCTTCTGTAATCTAATGCTCAAAGGAAGATGTAGGGAATCAGGTAATCGGGGAATACCAGAGGAGCTCCACTCTGTAACCGACAGCACTCGAGTCCTGTTTGGTTTAGATTGCCAAAACATCTTTAGGAAATAACGTAGCCTATCAATGTAATTTTCTCACATTATAATAAAATAGCAATGATCGCTAGCTTGATCTACGATGTGTCCCTACCACAGAACCGTCCCTATTCAGAACAGTGAGATTCTTCCCTCGCTGGCCCCCGCCTACTTGCTATGTAATTTACATGCCCACTTGAAAACACTGTAGTCTTTCAAAAAGCGCAAGTGGTGGAGGCATGCACCATTTTGATGTATACCTCTACCAAAATTTCAAGTTTATATTAAAATAACTTGGTATAGATTTTTTTTTGGCCAGCCACAAAGAAAGACTTAATTAGTTGCACCTTGATCTGTTCAGTAAGGTTATAATTTATAACTTGTAACTTAGGCTATAATGTGAACAAACTAACGTTAACTTACATCGGAACCGCAATTACTGTGACAATTGACGTTATCATATCCTAAATATATTGCCGAAATTGCAACTTAGGCACTGTAAGTTAGCTAGATAGCGTTAGCAAGCTAACTCGCCTTCTAGCTTGCTATTGTGGATTAAGCAGGCTATTGGCTGCTACTATTTTGACAACGAGCGATTGTGGTTTTTATGTAGCTTGCCTATAATTTGTTAATGCATAACATTTGAGCATTTAGCTACCTTTATAGCCAACAGGCTACTCAGTTAAATAATTTAAACAGTAACTACACGTACGCAAGCGCAAAACGGTCTCAACGAGCTACTTTTCTACAAACGAAACATCATTTTTGGGTGGAATTCCCCTTTTTGAGTCTGCCTTATTGAGCAGACTCAATAAGGCCTCGGTATCGATAAAATCTTAACGATCCCCATCCCTAACTATGATACAGAAGCTTGTGGCGAAAGAGAGAGACCATTCGCCTCCGAGCAGGCCTCTGGCCAAAGGGGCTTGTGGATTCTAGAAACACCAGCCATTTTCAACATTTTACCAGCCACCTTACCTTTTACAATATAACACAACATGGTTGGTTACCTGCCAAAGGGGCTTCTAGAGTAAAAATCAAAATTATACCAGCATTTGGCTGGTGGCTGCTGTTATTTTCATACCATGCCTCCGAGCTCTCAATCGACCACAGCACTGGCTGAGAGATACTCCGGGCTTTGAGTCATCACTCATCGCAGTACGACTCACAGTATGAAGAACACTTGGAGCCACGTTTAGCGGGGTTATTTCAGAGAACATACTGGGTGCTTTTCCCTCCTCTTCCATTCCAGGAAGACATGGACACTTCAGACTGAACATGTTCTAAATAACTGCAACTACAATTAATGAAAAAAGATAACCTAAGCTGGTGATACAACTTCAAAGGGAGCTAGTTTCTCATTGCATTGGAATTACTGGATCGGACAGGAAAGCATCTTACATTAGATGCTGAATAGCCATAAGCTGCGGGGGGGGGGGGGCACCGCTAAACTACTGAGATGGGTACAACTTCAGTCTGCCTCTTGTCTTGGGCCATTATGCAGAACAGGTCTCACCCACCATGCAGCATACTAATGCAGCAGGGAAGCGCATTTAGCTGACAGTTTATTCTGCCATGGTGCTGTACTGAAGGATGCACGCATTTGTTTCTGCATGCAGTGATAGGAAATTCAAAATAGTTATAGATAAGCATCACACAGTCCTTCATTGGCTGCTATGCCCCTTTTTCTTTAATTTAATCATACACACACACAGACACACACGTCCGCAGGCACGCACGCATGCACGCACACACAGACACACACATACGCGTGCTCACACATACACACATTCACACATACACACAAATATAGACTTTAAATATTTAACAGAAATTCAGGAGGTGCTATTTTCACAACTTCATGAATTAAGTTATTATTATTATTATTATTATTATTATTATTATTATTATTAATCTGAATCTTTAAAAGATATAAAATACTCTCAACCACATCCATGCTACCAAGGAATCCGTGTGGATGGCAATCTGCAAAGGTACTCCAGTAGTGATAAAAAAATAAAAACACGAAAGATCAAGCTACCTTAACAAGCATTTATTGCTTCAAGGGTCAGATCAGATTTTTACCAAACCGTCATCATACACAAGGGATTACTTTTATGTCAAATACGGCCCAATGGCAACAAATGTTCATAAAACAAGGAAGGAAAACATCTGCTGGCCTCAGACTTTCAAAAACCACTTGATCTAACTTGGCATGAAGGTTTATTTAACAAACTTCTTGAAATTAAGAGCGAGGATTAAATCCTGTGTACACAGGGACTAGCCTCTACAATCTGTGTACACAGAAACCAGGCTCATTGAAAAAATAAGCCTGTGTACATAGGGACCAACCTCTATGACAAAATAAGAACTGTGTACATAGGAACTACCCTCTATGACATAACAAGAGCTGCAAAAAAAAAAAAAAAAAAACAGCCTCTCTGACAAAATAAAGAACTGTATTCAGAGACCAGTCAACTATGACATAATAATGATTGTGCATGTAGGAAATGTCCTAAGTGCTGAGGTTTTATCACTATCTTTTCTTCGCTCATGGACATAAAGTCAGAGACTGACATTGGCACCTAATTCTAATCAATCCTTTCATGAATGAGTAGACACAACAGCAGCATCTGGAGTCTATGGTCATTCTTCACGATTAATTCCATATACATGTATTTATACACATGAGCTAACCCATTCGTAGCCTACAGGAAATTAGCTGCAGCGTAGCCCGTGCAGTTCTGTCAGCAAATGTGACGTCATGTGACAAGCTTGTAACAGTGAAACTATAGGCTGTCGGTTTTTGTTTTCCGTCTTTTCCCCAGGACATGATAAGGCTTTCTGTAAACCCACGCAGACAAACAGTATGTTAGCAATATTTTGCTAACAAAATTATTGGTGTATTAATTCATACTTCGATAACGTTTTTCTTTTATCATTTATATCTGAGTCCTAGATGCCCTGTAGTGGAGGCAATGTTCTGGATTCTGTGTTTGCTGATTAATCACATTCAAAACATAATTTAGTACACAAATGGAAATTATGTTTTAATGGATGGCATGTTTCATTAAGCAAAGAAGTAATTTCTATTATTAATGTTGTTCTGACCTTTGCATTACAGCAATGAATAAATAAAACATTTATGACATTACATGAGACACTTCATAACCAGAATATGACAGTGTATGAGGTGACTGGCATTATGGGTAAGGATGTGGATTCAATAATTGCTTGGGAGTTCTTTGAGTGATATTTCTGAGGATAATTCCATTGCAGATAGACCCATGCTGTGACTCCATCCAACGTCAGAAATCATCCAACTGTTTGACTTTTGACACTGTCAACAAATATTTCCCCTTTGGACAAGAATGAAACTTTTAAAAAGAAAATCTGGGAGACATCTATGTTCTAAACATATTTGAACCTGTTTTTCTTTGCACTCAATTTGAAATTCCCACTAGTTTTAATCAATTCATGAGTCCTCATCTGAAGCACTTGCTGCCAGCCAGACATCCTTTCTCTCTGCAGTCCCACCAGCTGAACTGTGCAAGTATAGGAGTAAGCGGATTGGTCAGAGAAGTTGCTAATACCCAAAAAAGACAGGCTCATCCCTAGGGATGGGAATCGTTAGATTTTATTGATACCGATGCCATGATCGATTCCGCTTATCGAGCCGATTCTTTATCGATTCCTTAAATATTATTTGCTCCCAGGCTATTAAAAGACCAACTATTACTATTGGGTGGTCATCTAAAATGGATTCAATGACACAATATTTATGAAGTATAAAGCATTCGTTTTTCATTCATATTTCTTAATCATATCATGGAAAATACTTATCTGCTATATTTATGCCTGCACAAGTGGCAGAGCATCCAATAAATAATTCTGTAAATTGAAATGGCATTATAAATGTCATTTGGCTTGATCAATACGAGTGCTTAAAAATATCAGACATCAAAGAAAATAAGAGACACCGGAAAATAATGAAAAAGGACGTGAGAAGAGACGATAAATTATCAGTTTAACGTTATGCCAAAAAAGATGGCTAAAATATTGTTGTTTACCCGCTGCTCTGTGATTGGGATATTTAGTAGTTTCATTCTCTAACAAAGATCGCAAACTTTACTTATGAGTTACGGTCCTAGGCGTGTTTCATAAAGCTGCACCGTAACGTTTGCGTTGGTTTCTGTATTATCAGAACAGTTTCAACTGTCACCATTCTCCCCTATCTCATTTAGTCTATACATTTACATGGAAGAAAGATGAGATCTTTAATGTTACCTGAGGCAAGCTGGCTTCTCTTATTAGCTGAAGATTACGAAGTTTGAAGATTATCATTTCGCTAATTTAGGTTAGTTATTCGCTTTCCAAATCTAGGCTACTCATCTGTGCGTCGCCAAGCAGGCAATCTTGTCAGATTAGTCTACCGCCAATCAAAACACTGTAGTTTTACACTTGTAGTTGGTTATAGACTCCCGAGAGAAGTCCACACACTCCACAAATCTGTTATAGGCTAGTTCTGAATAGTTGATCATTTCCAAAGACGGATCACAAAATGGAGCTTACGCGAACACATTTTCTATTGATTTTTAAATGATAGTAGCAGTAGTATTTGTTTTTAAAAAATGACGTTTACATTTTATATTTTTAGACGGGGCATCAAACTCTGCCTGCCATCATGCGCTGACTGAATGAAAAATGATGGCGCGCATGACGTGACGTTGTTTTGCTATGCGTAGCTGTCGGGAATACATGCTGGAATCGATGACAGAATCGATAAGCTCGGAGGCGTACGATTCCGAGGAATCGGACAATTTGGAACCGGTTCCTAACGGGAACCGGTTCTCGATTCCCACCCCTACTCATCCCATGGGACTCGACTCTTCCAACCTGGGTGACACTGCCACATTCAGCATTGGCACAGCCTGGATTTGTGGGGCAGGTCACTAAATGTAAATCCAGCAACAAACGTCAATCACTCCAGATTCCCCCATTCCCAAAGGTTTTGAACAAATTATTTTCCGTCCAAAATTTCATAATTGATATTACTACAAAGGCAAGACACGTATAAACAAATTGTCTTGTTAGATATTACTAATTCTCAAATGTCACATCTTAGCTTGGGAAACTGAATAATAATTTTAAAAAACTTTTTGTACTTTTAAATTTGCGTCTAATATCTAGATTTCAGTTGTGAATGTCATTGTGCTGCCTATCTCTGTACATTTTCTGTGTTGGTGTAATCCACAGCCAGTTTAGTAGGCTAAGTGCAGCCTAATACACTTACTAAAATACACGTAGGCCTATTTGAGTAGGGCAAACGGGGGTGGTTGCTGTGTCAGCAATCTCACGAAAATTCCACTGTGTATGCGTGCATCAACATGGACGAAGAGGGAGGAAGAATGCAAGACTATATAGATAGCCAAGGTGGAAATCCAGGGGACATAAAGTAAAAGTCCTACCATGTGTTTTTTCCACCCATAGACTCAGCCAGCTGATTTCACTAATTAGTTCTACCTCCTCACTGAATAATTATGTTAATTAGCAAATCCAGGTGATTGGAGCAAAATACTGGGGAGGACTTTTACTTTATGTCCCCTGGATTTCCACCTCTGTGTTGCATTCTGATCTGAACCAGCAAAGACATCTTTAGCGCCGTAACATGTCGGAACGGTGCGTGGTCACCGCAGGTTTAAAATACGTGACACTTGTCGGTGGAGAAACCCTGACTTTGGTTCTTCATTTTTTTTTTTTTTTTAAGCAAACGTGACCTCAAAACATCCCTTGACTGCTCTCCAGTCAACGTTCTCCGTACTGGCGACACCAAACCATTTAGAGTAGCGTAACTGGGTAGGTGACAGCTGTTTCCTGTCACAAAAGCACAGCTAACGTTATGCATTTTATTAATTTCACATTGGACATTAAGAATTCTAAATAATACAAACAGATCATATACGTTGAACCTACCATTAGCTAAACTGACTTGAGTTCTGCATCTAAACACAAAATTAAACCGTACAAACATACATTGTACTCGGAAGTCTACGGATCCCGGTTGCTAGCGAATGAATAGTGTAAAGCTTCCCTGCTACATGTCGTATCCCCAACAAATAAAGCAACCAGACTCGCCTGCAACACGCTTTCAAAACATTCAGACATCAGCTTAGCCACACAACTTTCATACTGATACAAAATGTTCAGCAAAACTGGTTTCTTACCGGTGAACTTCCGGGATACCAAAAGCGGAGGGGAGATCACGGAACAGCAAATGCTATTCGGTGCAGGCGGTTTCAAGACGCCCTTTCGAAATAACTGTAGACTATGGAGGTCCCTCCAACACGCCTGCAATGTGCAGAGGAGAAGCGGTTTCATAGAGTGGACCTGACACTTGATTAAAAAACTGTTTCCCGTCAAACAGCAGTTATTTTTGGACACACGCAGATCGTTGCGTGAATAAGAAATAGAAGGGTTCCTGTCAGTTCACCTCGTGTAACTTTTGTAAACAGAAAACAGTAGGCTAGGCTACCCGTCAGACACTGTGACTCGTCACTAGGGTTGCCAACCGTCCCTTGAAATAAGGGACGATCCCTTATCAGTTCAATAAGGGACGGGTCTTTTATTGTCCAAATAAGGGACGATCCCTTATTTCAAGGGACGGTTGGCAACCCTACTCGTCACTGTCTATTACTGGGAAGACGACTTATCAAGAAACAGATGCTATTTCTCTGTTCTACTCCCTCTGATTATAATGTGCAGACAGGACGAAATTCATTAGGTAGGATTGTAATATTAGCTAACAGTGTACTGGTTGTTCTAATGATGTTCTTGCCGACAGAGAATCCATTGTGCCACTGTAGTTAGCTCACAGTCCCAGTATGAAACTTTCTTAATTTGGTAGGCCTACATTGATTTATGTGGTTTTTTTGTTGTTGTTGAAGAAAACCACATGAAAACAGTTTGGGTTTGACACATCAAACCAACTTAACCTTAAAATAGAAGATTTTTTTTTTTAAACAATTTGGAGTAGGCTATATGCAGACTTTTAAATCAATTACTGAGTTATTGTAGTATGAACTGGTGATGGTAAATGATAACCCATTGTTATGAATGTTTTCAATAAGACCAAACATGTAAGAGTTCAGAAATCCATTATAACATGGCATAATATTACATTCTCCATTATATATTTAATTGTTATTCTAATGATTTTTAGCCTGCTTTTCATTTAAACTAATCGAAGGACTTCTCTTTTCAGCCCACTAATTTATAAAATAAATATTAAAAAGAAAACAGAAGATTTTCTTTTCTTTTTTTTATACCCACACACTGCAGAAAAGAAAAAAAGACAGATAGCCAACCGGTAAATAGATTGATGAACATGTTGAACAGCTTGGTAATATTGATTTTAAACATTTTTAAAAAATAAAGGGGGTAAAGAGAAAACAGCCTGAGCAGCAGGGGCCATTAGTAATTAAAATATAAATTCAAACTGCAAAGAAAAACTCATTTTTTCCCCTGCACATAAACTAATGCAATGACTCCAATTAATTTCAGAAGAATCCAATGATTCATGCATTTATCTGATGACAGTAATATTGGATTGAAAACATTTCTCTCTGAAAGGGTTCCCTCGGGGCTTTGTTTTTATCCAAGCAACTCACGTTAGACTGATTTATACTGCAGCATTGAAGCAAGCAGTCTAGCCCTGGTCTTTGGTACCTCAAATTAGGGGTTTGTTGAGATGTAGTTATATGAAAATGAAAGGGACTGGTTTACACCTAGGCTAATAGAGTTTTTGGGTGACATTGTTTTAAAGATTGCTTCATTATTTCTTGCTTAGCCATCTTTGTAGCACTACCAAATATAAATATATTATTATTTTACAAGACAAAATAATAATAATGTGAATGATAATTACAGCTAGTATTTCTCTATTTTGTAATTTGTGAAACTTGTACGTAGAGGTTCTTTATGTTTTTTTTTTAATTCGTCAAGATTTCCAGCACATTGAACTAGAAGCAGGTTTGTCACCATTAATCTGTAAGCATCAGATATGGGGGTTGATATGATTTTCATAACCAGCAATTTGCAAAGATCTTTGTCCTCAAAACATACAGTCAAGCCGAAAAGTCTGCACACTCCTTTCACCTTCTCCACGCTTTATTACGTTACAGACTTATACTACAATAGATTGAGTTCATTTTTTGCCTCAAACATCTACACACAATAGCCAATAATGACGAAGTGAAAACAGGTTTTTAGAAAATATGCAATTTTATTTTACTGACAAAAATAGGTTATTTAGGGGTTACATATCTGTACACACCCTTAGCCTAATACTTGGTTGCTGCACCTTTGGCAGCGATTACAGCTTCAAGGCGTCTTGGGAAAGAAGCTACGAGCTTGGCACACTTGTTTCTGGACATTTTTGCCCATTCCTCTTGGCATATCCTTGCAAGCTCCGTCAGGTTGGATGGGGAGCGTCGGTACACAGCCATTTTCAGCTCTTTCTACAGATGTTCAATTGGATTCAGGTCTGGGCTCTGGCTGGGCCACTCAAGGACATGCACAGACTTTCTCCGAAGCCACTCCTTTGTTCTCTTGGCTGTGTGCTTCGGGTTGTTGTCATGTTGGAAGGTAAACCTTCGCCCCAGTCTGAGGTCCAGAGCGCTCTGGAGCAGGTTTTCTTCAAGGATCTCGGTGTACTTAGCTGCATTCATCTTTCCCTCTATCAGGACTAGTCGCCCCGTTCCTGCTGCTGAAAAACATCCCCACATCATGATGCTGCCACTGCCGTGCTTCACTGTAGGGATGGTATTAGCCAGGTGATGAGTGGTGCCTGGTTTCCTCCACGTGACGCTTGGTATTCAGGCCAAAAAGTTAAATTTTGGTTTCATCAGACCAGAGAATCTTGATTCTCATGGTTTGAGAGTCCTCTAGGTGCCTTTTGGCAAACTCCAAGCGGGCTGTGATGTGCCTTTTACTAAGGAGGGGCTTCCGTCTGGCCACTCTACCATAAAGGCCTGATTAGTGGAGTGCTGCCTGGATGGTTGATCTTCTGAAAGGTTCTCCCATCTCCACAAGGATACGCTGGAGCTCTGTCAGAGTGACCCTCGGGTTCCTGCTCACCTCCCTGGCCAAGGCCCGTCTTCCCCGATTGCTCAGTTTGGCCGGGCAGCCAGGTCTAGGAAGATTCTTGGTGGTTCCAAACTTCTTCCATTTACGAATGATGGTGGCCACTGTGCTCTTTGGGACCTGTAAAGCTGCAGAGATTTTTCCGTACCCTTCTCCAGATCTATGCCTTGACACAATCCTGTTTCTGAGGTCTGCAGATAATTCCTTTGACCCCATGGCTTGGAGTTTGCTCTGACATGCACTGTCAACTGTGGGACCTTATATAGGCAGGTGTTGGCAATCCCCAATCATGTCCAATCAATTGAATTTATCACAGGTGGACTCCAATTAAGTTGTAGAAACATCTCAAGCAGTATCAATGGAAGCAAAATGCACCTCAGCTCACTTTTGGGTGTCATATCAAAGGGTGTGCACACTTGTGTACATATGATATTTTACATTTTGATTTTTAATAAATTAGCACAAATGTCTAAAAACCTGTTTTCACTTTGTCATTATGGGCTATTTTGTGTAGAATTTTGAGACAAAAAATGAACTCAATCTATTGTAGAATATGTCTGTAACGTAATAAAACGTGGAGAAGGTGAAAGGAGTGTGCAGACTTTCCAGCTTGACTGTACATGAGGCACAAAGTAAAGTCTTGAAGTCACTGTCCATGTCGTGTATGTATTGCAAACATTTCAATGAACCATAAATTTCGCACGATCGGGCGAAAAACTTGCGTTACTGCAGATATAACAATTAAAAATGAGATGTCGGGCTACTGAAAGACAATGGCAAAATATGGTACTTAGATGGAGGAGCTTAGTTCTATATAGATTTGTATTTGTCTCTTATGTAAATGGACAAGTAAATGCCCGTAAAAAAAAAATTGTGTCTTTCAGTCCAGATTAACTGTAGCCTATGTTTAATTTCCTTGGAACTGGAATAAAGTAACATAAAATAACTGTGCATGATAATTGATGACGTTGCTCGCTCATCTTCTCCTCGGCCTGAGGCCTTCGCACCCACCAAAGGACAAAACGGATTTGAAAACATAAAAAACCCTCTGACACTGTACAAGCAGTGAACAATAAGTGGAAACAACATTGTTCCAACAGCAACAGATTGTGGTGGTTTCTTAATGATGTTGGGTGCATTTCCTTGGCATGGTTTGGGGTGCGTCGTAGCGTAGGTTAAAATATTGCGCTGCAATGCGCTCACTCAATAGACTTACCAGAGGAGCGTATAGCCAAAAATATCAATGCTTAGAAAATAAATGCTGTTCTCATTTTTCTCATAAGATCAGACTCAGACGGTTAGTAAAAATACATTTATTTAAATCCAGAATTACATAGTGAATAAAATGAAGGTGCAAGTGGGTGTGTTCATACCCATAAAAGGCAGGACAAGGTCAATTGTATCTTAAAGGGTAGTTCCACCGAAAAATCATGTTTGATTTGTAGTTCTCCTCCTGATTAAAATGAGCTCTCAGCCAACCCTCGACCTGTAGTGAGAGCAGAGATATAGCCCCAAACTACTACGCATGTGCCAGGTACCTGCTTTACTGTGAACTACAATGACTAAGAGCGCTTACAGTTTATGGGCGGTGTCAGAAAACACAGCCCTTCATTTAGGCTATCTATGCTTGATATTGTGAAAACATTAGCCAGCCTAGCCAGAAGTCTGTAACATAGGTTACTCATTTCTCACCCCGGTCTTCTGGCAGAAAAAAAGGTAATAAAATGCCCTTCCAACTAGGAAATCAGGGATCGGGAAATCAACCCCGACCTCCTGTTTTTCAGTATGAAATGCTTTGTATCGGCCAACATGCCGATACAGAATGATTCACATACAATTAAAAGTTAAAATGTTTATTGGTGTAGTTGTTAGCTGTTTTAGCTATGTTTGTTAGCAAAGCCACAACTTTCCCAGTTGTGCAACTTGAACGCACTGATGTCGGTAATGACACGGAAACTACGCGTTTACCACCTCCGATATCAGACCTCCTGCCATAAATGAATGCAGGGTTAGCTACAGATTTAAAAACTCGGATTTGCACCTTTGTTTAATGCCAAGAAACCCGTCTCTAACAAAAAGCTAACAGCACTAGCCCAGAAAATGACATTGTAAACATTGCTTCTGTAGTCGAATGTTCAAAACAAAACCGTTCGATATGGTCAGTTCACTAATGTTAGTCTACTTTTCATGGTCAAGCATCATAATGTATCGTTAGTTGACATGGTTCCTTACCGGGTGATTCAAAAATAAGGCAGAGGAAGATGTCAGGGCATGATAGCCTACCGGAGGCCACTCCACTCCGTAACCGACAGCACTAGAGTCCTGTTTGGTTTGCTAAAACATCTTTAGGAAACAAAGTGGCCTATCAATGTAATTTTCTGACATTATAATAAAATAGAAATGATAGCTAGCTTGATCTACAATGTGTCCCTACTCAGAAGAGTGATAGACGCAGCAGTTTTTCCCTCGCTGGCTCCGCCTACGTGCCTATGGAATTTACACGCCCACTTGATACCACTGTAGTCTTTCAAAAACGAGGAAGTGGTAGAGGTATACATCAAAATGACCTACACTTCTACCAAAATTTCAACTTTATTTTGAAATATCTCAGTACAGAATTGTTTTGGCCAGCCACAAAGAGAGACTTGGGGCCCTATCTTACACACGGCGCAAAGCGGCGCTAACGCAAACGCAAGTGTCTTTGCTATCTTACACCCGGCGCTAGGTCCATAATAATGCCTAACGCTTACGCCGTCAAACTAGCATGTTTGACGGCGTAACTCTTGCGCCATCATTAGTGAACTGGGCGTGTTGGTCTTAAGATGAGGAGTGGCCAGGATTCTTTTTGGCGTATTGCTATCTTGAGCCAGCAGAAACCGCTTGCGCTAGAACCACCCAAACCTGGTCTAAAGTCATGTCGCAGTTTGTTTACATGCTATTTTAACGGCGCATATAAGTGCGTCTACATAGGCCTGTGCACAACGCGCATACCCTCCTGTCTGTTACACACAGGGGCGTGCACAGGCATGACTAAAATATCTAGATCACAATGTGAAATATTATTATTGTGTAGGCTATATCAAAAATGCATAATAATAAAAGGTTCCATAGGTCCACATACCTTTCCCTCAGCGAAGGGAAACAATGCCACATTACATTGCTCTCAGCCCACTCCATCAACATCCAGGCGATGTGCGATGGTACGGGACAATGGCTATCCATTAAAAAGGAGCTGATAACACCTATAGCTATCAAGCCTAATGCGCGAATTGTCTTTGCACCTAATGCGTGAATTGTCATTCAATGGAAAACTCGCGCACGGCAATAGACGGACATTTAAGTTCTGAAAATGCGCTTCAGATGTCATTACAATACAGCTCTGTTTATCTATGAATACAGCCTGTAAGTAAATAGAATGGTTTGTGACTGAAAAAAGTTCAAAACCTTGTCCAGTGAATATTGCATTTATTGTTTTTCAAATAGCCTAGGCTACAGCGAATTCGCTGTGCATAAGGTTTTTTTTCGATAGCCTATGGTTAAAAAACGGAGATGTCACCATGTTAACTAAATTGTAACCTTAGCTATTCTTCGTCCTTCATATTTTTTTAAATTACAGTGACCAGGTTTCCATACTCTCACCGTTTAAAACCCAGCTGATTTCACCCGTTATTCCTTAACTGAACAAAACGATTTTAAAGAGAACTAAGCGTCTAATTAGAAACTAAACGTGAACTTATGGGTTGCGAACCTGACAGCTTTATTGTATGACTATTTAGTGTCATCATTAAGGCAAAATAACGGTATGTATGTTATTAATCAATATTAGCCTACTATGCAGGTAGCCTTATGAACTTTGGATGAAGCTTTAACTTCGAGAACTCCATGAGAACAGCCTCTTGGAATTGATGTTTGACACTTTCATTGCATAATCAAACGAAATTCGCTGAACAAGCAGGCTAATTTGGCGTTTTCTAAGGTGAGACTGAAGCCATTGATAGCTTATTCTCAGCTGTTGCAGGTCCTTTTAACGAAATTTAACCGCACATATTTTGTAAAATAACAGCCCTGTCTGGAATTACCGGGAACTCATAGGCTAATGGTTAGTCCGAATAATATTGATCATACTCCATTTAGCCTATTCCTTGATCCCACTAAACACGCACGAGCATGTCTGTTTCGCCATCATAAGCAATCCGCCAAGGTGGAAAAGCAGGCTATTTAAAGGGAATGGGATATGACATTTTGATTGGTTTATTGAATGTCATGCCCAAGACACACCTATAATTAATGAAGCGACTAGGTTCAGCCCAGTTGCGCCATGCGCCGTGCTTAGCGCCAAAAAAACACGCCGTTAAAATAGCAAAAGTGGACTTGGACACGCCCTAAATGGACTTAGACTAAGCGCCAAGATCGCCAAGATAGGGCCCTTGATCTGTTAAATAAGGTTAATGTTGTTTTTCGGTGGAACTACCCTTTAATGAATGCTCATCTTCATCTGTTGAAGCTTTTCTTTCCTACTGCCTGCGGAGTGTGAGCAGTCACCCGGTGGTTTGAGGAGCGTGATGTTGACGTCATCCACGTGTCATGGCCTTTTCAGCCAGCGGATCTTAACCCAGTTGAGCATTAATGGGATGTTCTGGAACAAAGCCTGAGGTAAGGCTTTCCGCTTCCATCAACTAAGTGTGAGTTGATTGACTTTCTTGTGGAAGAGTGGTGTCATATTCTTTCCTCCTGCAGGAATCCGGATGCAGGCAGATTGTTTGCCACGGTGCATATTAGCTGTACTGGTCACATGTCATGGTCTGACACCCTGCAAAGTTTACAGCAGGAGTTTCTTTTTTTTTTTTTCAAGCTCTGCATGACAACTTAATGCTGTCAGTGTCCATTGCACTTCCAATTTGAAGCTATCCCCAATGAGAAGTTGTTGCTTCTCATATCCTTGTTAGAGCCTGATCTCATGAAATTCGGCAATATGTACCGATTGTTAGTGTCTCAAAAAACGGTACCTGTTTCCGAATTTTGCACAAGCGCCCCCATGAGCCTGTACTGGGAACTACTGACTAAAGGCTGTGATAGGCCGAAAACATCACGTGTGAGGGTAGTAGTATATGACGTCACGCGTCCCACTGCTTTTCTTGACAAAAAATTAGTGACAAAAAAAATATTACAAAATTAGTGATTCCCGTACCCCACCCACAACCCCTAAACATAACCTCACAGGAGTTCACGTAACTCGGGCTCATGCCCGAACTGTTAAGATAGTGTCCCTTTTTGCTACCATATTGTTACCAACAATTTTGAAATAAAATAAATTATAAAAAATAAAAAAAATTATAAAAAATAAAATAAAAATAAAAAAATGTCCCAGGGTCCCGCCCAACCCCTAAACATAACCTCATAGGAGTTCACGTAACTCGGGCTCATGCCCGAACTGTTAAGATTTAAAGAATCTATATTTGCACAACTATATTTTTCTATCACAAGCTTCTCTCGCATTATGTATCTTTTACGAAATCTCCTTACACTCTACAACTGAGCATTAGTCAGTAGTTCCCAGTACAGGCTCATGGGGGCGCTTGTGCAAAATTCGGAAACAGGTACCGTTTTTTTGAGACACTAACAATCGGTACATATTGCCGAATTCACATGAGATCAGGTTGGCCTTGTTACTCTTGCATTCGTTGAAGTTAAAATTCCCTTAATTAATTAACTAAATAAGAAACGTATAGAAAACAGACCGTAAAGAAACACATGGCTGATGTCATTAATATGCCAAAGTTTTTGAAAAAACAAGTTTTTTTCTTTATACCTAGTCTTCAGCAATATCAGATACACATATTCCACATAGTGGCCATTGCTGTGCTCTGCCTCTATATTCAAATTAAATACGTGTGCATTTTTAGGTGTCACACTCTTGTCTTGAAATAGAAAATCTCAGTGGATTATGTCCAGATAGTGAAAAGAAAGAATTAGAGGAACATTGATGTGCCATCTCGCAAACATGCACCGAGAACGGGCATTTTTTCAAAATCACTCCTTCTGACAAAATACTCAAGCCGTCCCGTTGTCTGTGGTGACGGATTATACCTTGTGAATTCAGTTTTCTTGAATTAAGTGTGACTAACTGCTCTTGATGTAAAAGCAGCAATGGCAGTTAAATTGTCATACATGTATTTCACGTAAGAGTCCTGAAATTAACTGAAGTCTTTTTTTTTTTTAGAGGTGTATCATGGCATCTTTCATTGTGGGTTTTGGTCTTTGCTTAGAGCTGAAATCTTTGTTGCTCGGAACAAAGTGTTGTTGCTGTGTTGATTGAGCAACACGATTTGTGTCCTTATTTCAACCTTGCCATGCTGAATATACAGATTTGGCTGTCACTTGTAGAGACAGGTGTGGATGCTGTGATTCACAGCGCATTTGCATTTACTGAGACAGAGCACAGATTTCATAAAATCCGATTTTTCTACATTGACTCTGAAAAATGTGCTGCCTGTGTCATTTACTCAAAATGGAAAAACTTATCGTCTTAATGGTGGTTTTAATGCAATCAGATGTTTTATGGACATGAATATTATTTTTGATAAACAATGTGAAATCACATGATTAGGACGATTTGCTGTATGAGCGAAGTCATATTATTATCGACATGGTTAAGAAATGCTCAGTGCTTTTTTGTTGAACAATCATATTCTGTCAGGACTGCACAGCGTACTTTTTTACATATTGTCAGTCAGCTTATTGCAGGTGGATATTCAGTGAAGGAATTTGGGCACAGTAGTTTTCTCAGAGGTACAACAGCAGTGCCCCTCCCAGAAATCAAACCTGCAACCTTTGGGTTAGAAAGCCAGCTCCTTAACCGCTGCACCATAACTCAATTAAGTGTCATATGTTGCAAGTCCATGCAGGTGCTGTTGAATATGTGGTGCTTTTAGTTATATGATATGCACCAGCATATTGTTTATATAACAGTGAGACAAATTTAAGATCCTATATGGTTTTATGAAAATTCAGTTTTTTTACTATCACGTTATTCATGGAGTTATAGAGTTTTATTTTTCAGTTCATATTGCACACATTTCCTTGTAAATGTGCTTTTAAATGCAGTGATAGTCAAATTAAGCAACATCCAAATGTCTGCTCGTAGAGTTTCAGTTCATCCTGGTTTTAACTGAACGGTTGAAGATTTATGATGGTGTGTCATGGAAAGCTGTGATAATGAGAGTCAAAACAAGTGTCAGACAGGTGTAAAAACACACTTCCAGCTGGGCATGGCATGAGCACCACCCACAAGGTGTACCTGTTCCCCTCTGGACCCTCCCTACTTAACGCTTCTTCCCTAGGTTCACTGTGTAGAACCCAAGGCAGCAGTTTGATGCGGTCAGTGGAGAACCCAGACATTGAAATCAGAGGGTTCCTCAGTATTAATCTGGCTGTGAAAATTTAAAACATGTCATAATGTGGAGCGAGACTGTGATGGAGTTTCAAACCCATGTAAGAATCCCTGTGTGTGACTGGAGGTTCAGTTCCCACCGTGACACTTTCTATATTGTTACCCCATTTCTATTTGCAACCTTCTCTTCTTTCCTCCATCTGAATAAAGTGGAAAAAACAATGGACTCTTTAGAAGAACAAATGTCACAATGTAATGTTAATAGTTCTAGACAAGGGTATCTGGTGAGCTAATAAAAATTAGCCTTGTATCGTAGCTCTACATATAATCATTGAGGTTTTCTACATATATATAATCCTCCAGTGTACCAGCTTCATGCTTTCCAATTTAATCTGCCGACACCACGTGCACTTTGTGTGGGAAGCAGTTGTTTTTGAATTATTTTGAATAATGCGTGAGTAACATGTCTGTCCTTATTTGCATAATTCTACACATCCCTGTGCAAATGTTCACATGCCTCTTTACCTTTTTCATGAGTGTTCATTTTCTAGGACTTCGGAAAGGATATCAGTGTAAGCGCTAAAAGCACTATAATCCATTGAGCAAGTCGCTGAGGTATTGAAATGCCTTAGTTTAAGTATTATGTTGTAGTATTTTTGTTTAACTGACCACAGTAAAATTACACTTATCATGTTTGTTCCCTTGAAATGCTCTGTATATCTTTATCAATTATAATTGAGTGCGAGGCATTTTTGGTCTCATTAAACCATGACAATGATGTCCATGTTACTTCATTGGCTGCCACCTTTATCCTCCCTTATTCCTTATTCTATAGAACAACAACCCTTCGACCGGAAGCTCAACCCTAGGTTGAGCCACAGTGACTGTAGGGGAACTCAACCCTAGTCTGGTAGAGCCACAGTGACTGTAGGGAAACTCAACCCTAGTCTGGTAGAGCCCCAGTGACTGTAGGGGAACTCAACCCTAGTCTGGTAGAGCCCCAGTGACTGTAGGGGAACTCAACCCTAGTCTGGTAGAGCCCCAGTGACTGTAGTGGAACTCAACCCTAGTCTGGTAGAGCCATAGTGACTGTAGGGGAACTCAACCCTAGTCTGGTAGAGCCCCAGTGACTGTAGTGGAACTCAACCCTAGTCTGGTAGAGCCCCAGTGACTGTAGTGGAACTCAACCCTAGTCTGGTAGAGCCACAGTGACTGTAGGGGAACGCAACCCTAGTCTGGTAGAGCCCCAGTGACTGTAGTGGAACTCAACCCTAGTCTGGTAGAGCCCCAGTGACTGTAGTGGAACTCAACCCTAGTCTGGTAGAGCCCCAGTGACTGTAGTGGAACTCAACCCTAGTCTGGTAGAGCCACAGTGACTGTAGGGGAACTCAACCCTAGTCTGGTAGAGCCCCAGTGACTGTAGTGGAACTCAACCCTAGTCTGGTAGGGCCACAGTGGCTGTAGGGCTACTTAACCCTTGACCAAGAGGGCCTCAGTGTCTATTGGGAGACATAACACCATTGTGGAAAGAAAAAATATCTATAGGGCTACTTGACCCTGGTCCAGAAAGGAGACAATGTCAGTAGAACTACCTAACCCCACTTCTGTAAAGTGGTAGTGTGTGTAGGACAGCCGAGCCCTGTTTCTGAAAGGTTACAATGTCATAAAAGAATGATTTGTACAGGCATTTATTTTCCACTTCAAAAAAAATTTATATCAATTAAAGTAAATTGTTCAGGCTTCATCAGAGAGCTCAAGTATTGCAATGCTTAGACATTCATTTAATGTAAAAAGAGTAATTTAGTGGTGCATTCCAGTATAGAGTTTTCTATACTGGAGTGATTCTCACAGACCAATGCTCACTTTGTAGTGCCAAGCCACCACAGCCTTGCTCACAGACCAATGCTCACTTTGTAGTGCCAGGTCACTTAAGCCACACCGAACAGGAGCTCAGGAGGGAGGCTGGGAGAGTGAGGAAGAGAGAAGATGGGAAAGAGAGAGAGAGCAGTGCAGATTGAATGCAATGGATAGCAGTTTTTGCATGCACACGCATGCACGCACGCACACACACACTGTTTCTAAGACATTTTTCACATCTATTTCCATTTCAAAAAGGCCAAAAGGTAATGTGATTGTGTAGATACTCTATGTTGTGAATATGTACAGTATGAAAGGTAATGTGATTGTGTAGATACTCTATGTTGTGAATATGTACAGTATGTACAAAACTAAGAAAAGGAGTTCACAAATTTACACCAAAGTATACTTCGTGGCTTTGGCAGATTGAGCAGTGCCAGATTGAGGGAGCGTCACTCAAAGGTTAATTTCCACCTTGCTGGCAGAGAAGAGTGTGAGGGGTGTAGCAGGTGTGGGCAGAAGAATAGGTGGAGGGTTGTGGGAAATGGGTGAAACATTAAGATGGTAGTGATGTTAAAAGGTTTGCACCTGGGATCATCAATTTATAGTTAATCCATTTTGAAAGTTTTTATATTGTTTTACTTACCACCAAAATAGTATGTAAGGCTGTAGTGATGCTGTCCTGGGGTGCGTCCCAAAATTAGAAAAATGCACCCTCGTTTTCTCCGCAACCACCTCCTCTCCTCCTTGCCCCGGAAACGCATCTTTGTGTTTTAATCTAATGTTGCTGATTACATCTTAATTATGTATTAATGGTTACATATTAATGTCTCGACGCAAACCGCAATGTCAGGTACATTGTATATTGTACATGCAAATACTTGTACTGAAAACATTCAGGCAGCTTTGCATACTTCCGGGTAGGAGAACAGTGGTAGTGGGGGAGTGGAGGAAGGGAGGTGGGGAGTGAAGAATATTGGGACGCACCCTGGTCTCACCGTTGCAGCTACAACTGGCTAAACCTGAATTGGAACAATGCTAACAACTAGCATTTTTCCATTGGATTAAATTGCCCCCTGGCTAACTTTTGTTTAAACAGATCACTACAGCCTTACATACTATTTCGGGGGTAAGTAAAACAATATCTAATTATTAAAAATGAGTGAACTATCCCTTTAAATCATTTAAATTGATCTTTCAATGTGAATGTGTGTGGCATTTTAATTGCCTCCATCAGTTTCTGTTTATGAATGTGTATTATCTATTTTCAGGGAAACATGGCTTGAGATATTATATTAATAAGCTGTCACTTGACAAACCTAAATTAATAAGCTATCATTTGACAGTTTATCGTGGAACCATTAACCAACATTTGCACAAAAAGTGTGCGTTTGCTTGAAAGGAGAATGTGTACATAACTGATTCCATTGTCCATAAAGTTCATGATTCTTTCACATCTGAAAGGTAAATTCCCAGTTAATTCCTGAGTAGATCCCACAGTTCTCTGAGGCGCAGATTACATACGTATATACAGTACCCTCCACTATTATTGGCACCCCTGCATTTATATATAGAATAAAGTAATCATTTTTAATATTTGGTGGCATATCCTTTGCATGCCATGACTTCCTGATGTCTGTGACCCAACATCAAAAGACTCTTGATATCTTATTTTCTGGTACTCTTACAAGCGATACTATAACGTCTTTTTGAATGGATCGCTGTGGGAATTGGGGGGTGGGGACTAGATTTAGCTGTAAATTATGCTGGAACATTATGGAATACATGGTTTGTAAAATGGCTCTAAGTCATGAAGTGTCTGAGGTATCAAACGAGCCTCAAACCATCACTCTGCTGCCAGATATGCAGTCGATATGGATGGATCACTTTCAGGGTTGTTTTCTCCTGACAAATTTTCCTATTGACCTCTATGGAAAAATAAGTCAGGAGAAGAAACCCTTCAAGTTATCCATCCATATCTACTTTATTTCTGGCAGCAGAGTGATGGTTTAAGGCTTGTTTGATACGTCAGACCCCTTGAGGACTTGCAGCCATTTTACCAACCATGTATTCCATACTGTTCCAGCATAATTTACAGCTAAATCTAGCACCCCCCCCCCCAATTTCCATAGAGATCCATTCAAATGCAGAGTTATAGTATCGGGTCCACTGTCCATTTCAGCTGAAATTGTGCTGAATAATGATTTGCTATATAAATATGAGCGGCTTAGTTGGACCAGAACACCCAGCTAAATGTGTTTTTTTTTTGGTCTCTTGAGTCCAAGGTTTTTTGTTTGCAAAGAGTATGAAATCAAGCATCCATTCATCTCAGAGGCACGACTTAAAATGAATTTTTTTCGTGGGTTTAGTCTGGCTTCAACACATTTTTAAAGAGTTTTACCTTTTTTCGGTCTGTCTTCACTTGTAAGGACACAAAGAGCGTGCTCTTTTTTCCCCCCAGAAGCACTCCTGGAATGTGCCGAAGACACGTCCGTTAGACACGTCTCTTACTGCTAGCGTCCTGTCAGCATGATGGATGACTGTTCAGAATATGAATGATTAAAGGTGTGCAGAAACCTCAGTGTGTGGGCCTTAGGGGTTTTCCCAGCATGCTCTGCATGAACCCCCCCCCCCCCCCCCCCCCCCCCCCCCCCCCCCCACACACACACACCTCCCCAACAGAAGCTGTCGTGAAAACTGTGAAACTGGACCTGCCTTCAGAGCCCAGTCAAGGTCGGGACCGGTGCTATCTGAAAATGAGCTGAAGACACGTGTGGATGTTAGGCCGAGGAAAACATTGAGACACTGAAACACAAAACAAGGGAAATGCAGCAAGGCGGGTACTTCTTCCTCCGGGTGTAATCAAAACCAGCACCTCTGATGATGATGTTATTCCTAAATTTAACAGAGAACAGAAAGTGCGTGTGCCTTGCTCTTATCACCCGAACGACAATGGGAACGGGGCGAGTGTGATTTCACACAGGTAAATCCTTTAGAGTGACGCCACCGCCATATAGGATGAACGACCGTTAATTAATTTTTTGTTAATTAATTAATTTTAATTAACTTACTCATTAACAGACCTTCATCCTGAGCAGCTCGCAGGGTATAATGATGTACAGCACAAAATGAATAAAAGCAGAATAGGACATAGCCCAATTAACAGAATTCCCAATTACTAAAGTTTGCGACTAGCCATGACACAGCTTCCAATCCAGATTTAACCTGGGATAATTCATTGATGACAGCAGCTATTATCGCATTGTGCGAGTTGCATATAGTAGTTGAAGCAACTTCAAGGTGTGTCGGTGGGTAAACCCATTTCTATTCCGTGGATTTTTACTGTAGGTCAGGTATTATTCAGCAGCATAGCAGGGATAAAGTCACATGACAATACTGGAGTTTAAAGGCACCATTGACAATGTAGAACCTTCTGAAAATCAGATTTCGGTCCACAAGAGGTAACAACTAGTGAATTTTGGAAAGCAAAAGTAGGCAGTTACATTGTTGGAGGATAATTTGTGACATGTTGTTACAGGTACAGATACTACCCAGGTACAATACAGTTTGAACAGGTGAGTCTTCAGGTGACAAATGTTGACGAGTGACACTTATGTTTTTGCAGTGGTATGTGTTATGTGATCAACTGAACAAATGAGTCCAATTCCGGACTACAATCCACCAGTGTGTCACAACCCCATAAACCAGGGGTTTCTAACCTAATTTACAAAGATTACATTACGTTAGATTTTTTACATACAATCCAGTGGTGCAGCCAGGAATTGATTTTCAGGTGGGGCCTCAGCAAAGGTGGGTGAGGATTTATTTAATTAAATACGCACTCCAACATACAGCCTATAACAAACCATAATGCAATGGTTCACATGGGAGCACCCATCACTTGTCGGTCTATTCTATACAACAGAATCTATAGTATAAACCAGGACACATGTGATCTGGCTCCCAATATGATCAGACAAAGTTGCGATACACCATTTAGGAAAGCAAAATGCCTAACGGATCGTGTGCAGCCAGATTCCAATTATTTAACAACCTCCAGTGGAGAGGCAAGGAAAGTGAATATAAAATATCATGCTGATTAGCACGCACACTCCCCTACGAGATTATAGCGATATAACTTTCAACAGGTTTAACGCATACCTATACCATATTTTGAAGAAACTATATAACTATATGAACACAACATTCAAACTTAGGCCTACCTTTGATGGGTTTGAATTACTAGTAATTACTTTAATAGTCGTTATTTCAATAGCTGGCGAGCGACAACACACAATTGGATGTGGTGGTTCAAGATAAATGAGTGGGCAAGCATACTATTTAGGTGGCTCGGGCCCACCCATGGCTACGCCAGTGATACAATCCATTTACACAGCTGGGTATTTTGCTGAAGCAAATCAGGTTAAGTACCTTGCTCAAGGGTACAGGCAGCACCCCTGCCAGGAATCGAACCCACAACCTTGAAGCTACAAGTCCACTTACCTGTTTAAAACAGGTCAATTTGACCCAAGTGAAACAGAAGGGTTAAAGTGTCATACTCTAAGTGAGCAGGAGACTCCAAAAAGCACAACAATTGGCTGGATATGTCTCGTCACTCCCGATTCAAGAAGAACAACATGAGCTCCCAGCTGCTGTGTGGTCCAAGTCCTAAGCCTGAACATTCCTGCATATTATCAATATGTTATGCTTTCTTGTCATCCTGGGTATGCAGAATGTTGTATCTCTTCGGCTTATACAGATTATTGGGGGATTCCCATAGACGACTGTTTCTTCTCTCACCCTCTTTACTAAGAATGACATTAAGCAGCCATACTGATAGAGCCACACTAACAGATCAGGACTACTACACCAAGGTCCAATCAGGATGAGCAATCGCAGTTTCAGTCCGAGCAGAGATGAATAGTTGGCGCAGAGAGAGGCAAGGTCCTGGATTTTCTGTCCATGGCCAGAAACCAGAGCATTCATTTGGGAAAGCAGTATTCTGGTTTTAATGGGAATCAATGGGACTTTTTTTCCCAGCCTTTGCTTGCATATTCTTGTAAATATTCATATATTAAGACTGTTTTCTCTACATGCACATCCAGGAAGCTCCCCAGAATCTGATGGCAACTTGCAGACTCCATCCTCCTTTGACTTCCATTATAACATGTGTATCTTGTTCCATTCCCTGAATAAAATGCATTGGTTATAACATTCTGTGTTATTCAGCCCTTAGCTGCCCTGTTTGAGTACTGGGTTTAACTTTGAAATCCCTGCTCTTGCCCTGTGATGTCTTCTAACCCAATCTAATAAATAATTGCAGAATGTCTTTTCTTGTGAAGTTTTCAGTGTAAAGTTTACCCTAGCATACTTTGGGATGGCCTGTTTTGGGAACAGTAGGCTCTACTCAAGGAAAAAAAGCACCACAGGTGGGATTTTGTGTATATGGTTGACAGAGCAAACATGATCAGTCTTAAACTTACCCAGACATCTAACTCAATGAGAGTGAGTGAAAGAGAGAGAGAGCTCTCCTCCTTGGCCTCTGCAGTGTGTGAAACCGGACCCCACCTTGACAAACGCATACCTATCGCTCGAGTCACTGTCATGGCGACAGGCCCCTTGGGGACTCATTCCAAAACTGAAACTTCTGCACATTAAATATAGAATGAGAGAGATAGATAGATATAGATTAAAGAGCACCTATGGTTGTTTTCTGAAGAAAAAAAATACTATCTGTAGTTTACATTACGAATATCATTTGTATGTATATGTAATTGGTACTAGAAATTAATAGTATGTCCCTTAAGGGAGAATTATGAATATTATATGTGAATATACACCATACCAAACATTCATTAACAAATTCAGTCTAGACACATTGTTCTCAAGTATATATACAGTTGAAGTCGGACGTTTATATACACTTAGGTTGAAGTCATTAAAACTTATTTTTAACCACTCAACAGATTTCATGTCAGCAAATTATAGTGTCAGTTAGGACATCTACTTTGTGCATGACACAATTCATTTTTCCAACAATTGTTTACAGACAGATTATTTCACGTTTAATTCACTATATCACAATTCCAGTGGGTCAGAAGTTTACATACACTAAGTTGACTGTGCCTTTAAGTTTTTTATATTTGGTCACATATCCTTTGCATGCCATGACTTCCTGACATCTGTGACCCAACAACATCAAAAGACTCTTGATATCTTATTTTCTGGTACTCTTACAAGCGATACTAGAACGTCTCTGCATTTGAATGGATCTCTATGGGAATTGGGGGGTGGGACTAGATTTAGCTGTAAATTACACTGGGACTATATTATATTATATTATATTATATAGCAAATCATTATTCAGCACAATTTCAGCTGAAATGGACAGTGGACCCGATACTATAACTCTGCATTTGAATGGATCTCTATGGAAATTGGGGGGGGGGGGGCTAGATTTAGCTGTAAATTATGCTGGAACAGTATGGAATACATGGTTGGCTAAATGGCTCTAAGTCATCAAGGGTCTGACGTATCAAACAAGCCTTAAATCATCACTCTGCTGCCAGAAATACAGTAAATATGAATGGGTAACTTGAAAGGTTTCTTCTCCTGACTTATTTTTCCATAGAGTTCAATAGGAAAATTTTGGAGAAACAACCCTTAAAGTGATCCATCCATATCCACAGCATATCTGGCAGCAGAGTGATGGTTTGAGGCTTGTTTTATACCTCAGACCCTTGATGACTTACAGCCATTTTACCAATCATGTATTCCATACTGTTCCAGCATAATTTACAGCTAAATCTAGTCCCACCCTCCAATTCCCATAGAGATCCATTCAAATGCATCAAACAAGCCTCAAACCATCACTCTGCCAAGTTTTCAGTGAGGCAAGTTTACCTTATACAGGACATATGTATGTTTCATTAAACCCCATCAGTAAACTGAGTGAGGTTTTCCAAATTTATAGCAAGAGGGTTCTCGCTAAGGTTCCGATTGCAGTGGACAAAGATTTACAAGTGGAAGCCATGTGTCATAATAAACTGTAATAGAAGACTGTGTTCATCTGAAGCATCTAAACCTGGGATCTCAAACTCATGTCCGGGAGGGCCACTGTGTCTGCTGGTCTTTTATGTGTTCTTGCACGTAAGTGCTTAATTTAAGTCAATGATGGGCTAAAGAGCCCGCACACCTTGTTTCCAATACTGCAGGTTAAAAGGAAATCACAAAAGCCAGAAGAGACTGCGGCCCTCCAGGACTGGAGTTTGAGACCCCTGATCTAAACACATTTAGCACTCAAAAAATTGCTCGGTGTCACAGATATGGTGAAGTTAGGCATCTAGTCAACTTTACCATGATGGTAAATCTGTCGCCTATTTCCCTCCTCCTTAATCCCTCCCCTCCAACACACACTCCACAGGACCCTGTAGCTAATATTCTGCTGATGATTTTCTGATGAAAACTGGCCCCATCTGTTTTCTCCAGCCTTGCTGCCTCTTGTGTCACGTGACCTCAGTTCTTAGCCAAATCTAAATGTGAGCAAAGGCAGGCACATTTGAGAATTTCAGGAGTTAAAATAAATAAAACTTTAATAACCCTATGGAAGCACACGTGAGAATCAAATGTCTTTGTCTTTGAACTGCAGTGAAGTTGAATTCTTGTAAAATGCATGTTAGAATGCGGTTGTGGCAGTTGAGATCATTTCAAAGTCACCAAGTCTGGCTCCATCCGTTGCTTCTCTGCCTTTTTTGTATCTTCATTGCATTTACCAATCGTCACCCATACTTGAAAGTATGCATGCGGCACTTGGAGGTCCTTATCTTTTTACCTTTCTTCAGGGGTCGAACTTGCCTGTTCAACTTCCAAAATCCAAAGCCCTGCCATTGGTGTTTACAAGAGGAAATTATTGTGATGTTCGTGTAAATTTCCGCAGTGTTCTAACAGTAAAACCTACTGATAAGTAGGCTAATCGTAGATTTTTAAACTGACAAGGACGCAGTTGTAGCCTAGCCTACATGGGATTTGACAATATTGTTTAATGTGGTATTGCTGTGCTCACAGCTGCGTGAAAAGGTAAATACTGCACTTGATGTGCACCTGAATATGTTTACATGTCTTAAACTGTGTGTCTCCAAGGATTTTCAAGTTCAATGTCGGGCGCACAGCAGTACAAAATCCGTAATACTTGCTATCTTACTGCGTGCGCACTGCGTTGACCGTGTGTCGGCAGAGGGTGTGATTGCCTATAAAAGGAACAGCCAGTTGTTTAAAATCCTTCTCGGACGGTTTCAAATTCCCCCTTGCGCTGGGGGAGGAGAGGCGGACGAGAGAACGAAGGGAGGGGTGTGTGAGTGAGAGAGGGTAGTGGGTGAGCGAGGGAGAAGAGAAAGAGAGAGAGAGGCTGTGTATGTGCGTCTGTGCTCGAGAGAAGAGAGATCGCAGGAGGCGCGCGTTCCCAACGAGCGCAGCCAAGGCGGTCTGAAAGAGACAACGCGAAGACGACGGGAGAGGGAGGTGGTGGGGGTGTGTTGCAGTGGGGGAGTTGTTAAGAAGGGCGGAGCGAACAGACTGTCAATCTTGGCCGCTACCACAGCGAATGGGCGTTCTCTATCAGCGGGACACCCAATGGAAAGTGACGCTCCTTGTGTCGCTATGGTGACGGGGTTGTGCCCGGGGTGGCTGTGATGGGTTGACAGGTGCGTGACAATCGGAGCTCTCTGCAAGCATGTACGCCAAAGGCAAGAGTAACAACGTACCGTCCGACAGCCAAGCCCGGGAAAAGTAAGTTTTATTTATGGGGGGGAAATCGTTATAATGAAGCCAGTGCACCACCGGCGGGGCGTCCAGACGCTTAGCTGCAGTGGAAAGGCGAGGTGCTCTCAGTAATAGCAGCAGTAGCGGGAGTACTGTATTGCCTTTGAAAAGTTGTTATTGTCAGTTGCCAGCGCAGGGCAAAAGAGAAACTTAGCAAGCTTTATATTAACTTTATGAGATATATTGTTACGGAAAGGCAAGGGGCGAGAGACAGCCAAACAGAATTGTAGCTTGCAAACTACAGATTCAGATCGCGTTGTCAATCGGAATTTTAGCAGCAGTAGCCTATTTATCGGCGCTTTCGTTTGTTAGATTGCTCGCTAGATATCCAAATTGTGGCGTCCGAAGCAACATATCGTCGATCAGTTCGCTAGTTATCTTGCAAGTTGCATGCATTTAATGGAAAATATTACAGACAATATACGTGCGTTTAAAAAGGTAACGTTAGTTGATGCTGCTTGAGCGTGAACTTTTCCTTGAAAGATTGGTAGGCTACGACTCTTATCTTATCACACGCTTTTCATTGTGTGCCCATTTACAAAAGTGTTCGCATCTCAACACGTCGGGTTTTCGCTAGATGTTTATATTGCCTGTTTGTTTGTTAGGTAGCCGACTACCTTGCTACCTCGCTAGGAACTCTTAAGGGTTCGGTAGGCTATTGCTAGAAACCTTATTTCATGATTTTATTTTATGATCGTCTATTGAATCCACGAATCATTCAATTTCATTAAGGTTGGCTGTTGTATTTTGCGTTTATTCAAGTTTGTTTATGTATTTGTTTGTGTGTTGGTTATTTATTTTAAATCAATCAATATAACCATTTGCTTGTGTAGTGTCAGATGCATGTCTGGATTGCACACCATTCAGCTTATCCCAGCATCACAGCAGTCGTTTACATAGATGGGCTATTTGAATCAAGTAGCAGGCGTGTTTTACTTAGCTAGGCTACTGTATCCGACCAGATGTATTGTGGATATCTAGCCTAGCCTACCTATGTGCTGGTATGGCCGTGCGTACGGGGAAAGTTAGCATGGCAATAACCACTAAATGCTTTATATTTCTTTCATTTTCTTTTGTTTTTTTGTTGAGAAACGAGAGTAGCCCATGTTCCCTCCTGTGACCAACATAACTCATGTGTTTGTCCATTGGTGTAGTTTAAAAGAAACTGATGAGCACTAAACACAGAGCCATGCCCACTTATACCCACGCAGAGCAAAACACACGGAGCGCTAACATGACATGCATATGCTACATGTGAGAAGGGGCGCATTGTCAAATTGCCTGCGTGGCTCAGAAAGATGCGTTCATTCAGGATCAACGCAGGGAAATGGTCTCATACCTACGGCGGACCCCAGCTGGTTGTGCAATCCTGTCAAAGCCATTCAGCGACACTGGTCTACGTAGCCTGAAACGGTTGTTTAACATTGGACTGTGTACCTTGACGTGTGTCAAAACTACTGTGTGTTTAAGATGGCTTGTTTTTTTTTTAAAGTTTGAATGAAAGGGCGGATGGAAAAGCCAGAGATCGCTAATCGTCAACATCTGTGTGGATTTTCTTTTTGTCCAGTACACACATCATCGCGCATTTCAATCGAGATCGATGCCAGACTGCTGCTCTCAGACATCACTTTTGCATAATGACGTATGTGGAGTTACATCTAGTTTGACGGCAGTACACTTTTCCCCACACTACTGTCCATTGGATTGAATTGGCTATGAAACAGATGGAAAATGACAATATATAAAACAAGTCTCCTTTTAAAGAAACTTTGAAGGAGATCTAATTCACAGGCCTACTGTGTTTATAGAGAATCTGGTTAATGAATACATATTAGCCTATATGACTAGTCTCTCAGATAGGTCATACTAACATGCCCAAACTTACTAAATGAAAACCATAATGTTTAAGTGCTAAACAAATAATTTAATTCAATGATTCAATTCAATGATTTAATAGTTAATTGGAATTAAAAATAATATAGTCTGTTACTATACACTGCTGTGTTGATTGTTCATGCTTATGGAACTTTTTCTTATTTTGTTTGTTGTTGTACCTATGGTTTGTTAAACATATGCCAATGATTGAAGAAAAAAATAAATGTGTGCGCTCAGCTGAAAGAAGCTTTTCAAAAGCACGCCAGCAGCACCTTCTTTTATAACTATGACGCTTATGCCACCACAAGCTGACGTGAACGTAGTAGTCCTTTGGAATTTGTGAGGTTGAAGTTTTAATGCGTCACGTGGTTGAGCTGGAATGTTAAGACTGAAAGTTTCTCAGTCTCGTCTATCCCATTATACCTTTAACCTGAATTACTGCAGTACAGACCATTTCCAGATTATACCTTTAACCTGAATTACTGCAGTACAGACCATTTCCAGATTATACCTTTAACCTGAATTACTGCAGTACAGACCATTTCCAGATTATACCTTTAACCTGAATTACTACAGTACAGACCATTTCCAGATTATACCTTTAACCTGAATTACTGCAGTACAGACCATTTCCAGATTATACCTTTAACCTGAATTACTGCAGTACAGACCATTTACAGATTATACCTTTAACCTGAATTACTACAGTACAGACCATTTCCAGATTATACCTTTAACCTGAATTACTGCAGTACAGACCATTTCCAGATTATACCTTTAACCTGAATTACTACAGTATAGACCATTTCCAGATTATACCTTTAACCTGAATTACTACAGTACAGACCATTTCCAGATTATACATTTAACCTGAATTACTACAGTACAGACCATTTCCAGATTATACCTTTAACCTGAATTACTACAGTACAGACCATTTCCAGATTATACCTCTAACCTGAATTACTACAGTACAGACCATTTCCAGATTATACCTTTAACCTGAATTACTGCAGTACAGACCATTTCCAGATTATACCTTTAACCTGAATTACTGCAGTACAGACCATTTCCAGATTATACCTTTAACCTGAATTACTACAGTACAGACCATTTCCAGATTATACCTTTAACCTGAATTACTGCAGTACAGACCATTTCCAGATTATACCTTTAACCTGAATTACTGCAGTACAGACCATTTACAGATTATACCTTTAACCTGAATTACTACAGTACAGACCATTTCCAGATTATACCTTTAACCTGAATTACTGCAGTACAGACCATTTCCAGATTATACCTTTAACCTGAATTACTACAGTATAGACCATTTCCAGATTATACCTTTAACCTGAATTACTACAGTACAGACCATTTCCAGATTATACATTTAACCTGAATTACTACAGTACAGACCATTTCCAGATTATACCTTTAACCTGAATTACTACAGTACAGACCATTTCCAGATTATACCTCTAACCTGAATTACTACAGTACAGACCATTTCCAGATTATACCTTTAACCTGAATTACTGCAGTACAGACCATTTCCAGATTATACCTCTAACCTGAATTACTGCAGTACAGACCATTTCCAGATTATACTTTTAACCTGAATTACTGCAGTACAGACCATTTCCAGATTATACATTTAACCTGAATTACTACAGTACAGACCATTTCCAGATTATACATTTAACCTGAATTACTGCAGTACAGACCATTTCCAGATTATACCTTTAACCTGAATTACTGCAGTACAGACCATTTCCAGATTATACATCTAACCTGAATTACTGCAGTACAGAACATTTCCAGATTAATGAATGGTTTGTGTTTTAGAATGAAATCTGCGTCATTCACCCTGCATTATAAGTATGTCCGATAAGAATATGAAGCCGTATATCACCTTCAGCTTGATGTCCTGAGTGTGCTGTAGATAACTCAGCTGCGTCTTTCTATGTACAATAATATAGTACGCTGACACCATAAGGTTATTCCAGCCTCAAGTTCCCTCTCGTTTAAGCTAACGGGTCATCAGCTCAAGGATTGTCATGAAAATTACAAAGCCACACAGCCTGGCATAAAAGGTACAGATTAGATTGCTCAACCCACCTACCTAGATAACGTTGTATCGTAATAATCTGTCACCAAACGGGTGTGTACAGTCCTCTCTGTGTGCATGAGCAGGTTTTGACTATTATTTCTAGTCAGAACTATCAGAACCCTAATTTACCTATTCTTGGACCTCTTCCCAGAGCCCACATCCAAAATCATCTAAGATTTCTACCAAAGGCATACAATTGTTTATATTCTTTCATAAATGTTTTTTACTCAGTTACTTTTGACATTCTAACAGGTGCTTAACTATGTAGGCTGCAAGATCTACTGTCAATGGAAATAAATGTTGCAACTGTCTCAAATAAAAAAAAATATTAATCTGAGCTAAATGGTATTCATTGCTACCACAAGGATGAAAGGCTTGTTGATCTAAGACAAGCATGTGTAAACAGAGAAGAGTACGTGCTGTGTGACGCATCTGGCATATGAATCCTGTATACTGTGAGGTATGTAGGCGAATATAAGTGGTATTTCCATAATTACCTAAATGTGTTTTCCTTCAGCTTTTATGCTGTCTAAAATAAGGAAGCATTTAAAATTTGCGTCTGACGATGCTTACAGAAAGAATGTCTAAAATGATCTGCTCCATGATTTTTATGTTAACATTCTGTCCCCGTTTTAAAATGTAACTCTTTGGCATGCAGTGAAGAGGTTTAGTATGCTGGAAAGATGATTGAACATTAAAGAATTATGCGAAACTGCAGAGTGAGCGTATTTCCACTGGCATAAGTGAAGTAGTCAAGTGTCATTCCAAATTCCCTGGATTGGTTTGAAATTTACATTCGACCACAGAACCTTTATTTACATTGTTTGAAGTGAGTTTTACTTGAATGCCCTGCGCAGTGCATCGCCCCTGTGTCTGTCAGCCTCATTATTTATTTATCTCACTGGTGCTCAACCTGCAGGTTAACTTCCTGTTCCTGTCCCAAAGGCAGGAGAAGCACTTTGCAGTGTCTTGTTGGTCTAGATGCAGGTTTGAATCCAAGATCCTGGGCCCAAGCACTCTCTACCATGGCAGGCACGTTTGGCAGGCCCCCTCCCCACCGTAGTGACTGCCGTGCCTGAGCCTCGCACATTCCCAGTCGATACTCTTCCATCAATGCTAGGTTTCCCTGGGCAAATGCCACCAGGGAGGTGGCGAGATAAGCCAGCCAACCAAACAAACAGAAAAAAGGCCCCAGAATTAGGCTAAATGACACACAGTGATGACACTGCGAGGAGGGGCAAGAAGAAACAAGAAGAAAGCAGCTCTTAAATGGATGAGAGTAAATAAGTTTCCATTTTTCATCAGGTAGAACCGAGCGTTCTACCCCTCCGGGAATTCCTTTTGAGGGGAGATCTGTGACGGCTGACAAAATAATTCAAAGGTCGCCAAAAGGGTACCGGCACGCCGCAATGCTTTTTCAATCACCAGGAGAGATCCTGAATCTTCTCAGATTCAGATTCTGTGAATATCCTGTTGATAATGTCACAGAAGTCCACAGAAATTTTGTTGGCAAGAATTCACGGGCAGTACTGGTGAATGGAAACAAGTTTTTTTTTTTTTGTGGAATAAGAAAGTTGCATTTGCCACTTGTGAAGAATTTGGCTGTTTAATCAGTGGGCGATTGGTAACTAAACACATTCCATGGGGTTTATTTCAAATACCTCAAATATGTGCTTATTTTTAGCTACATTTTACAAGTGACTGATAATTTTTTGGAGAGCAGCACTGGCTGACCTAAGACACTGAGTTTTGTTCTGGGTAGTAGAATTAGGCTAGTATTCATAAACGTGCGATGCTACAATCACTGATTCCTAAGAACCAATCAGGTTTTTACCTCAGTAGATGCACATTATGGTTCAGCTGGGTGATTACACCTGACAACTCCACCCATCCTGTGGTTCACCAAATAAGATGGAGATGGAAGTTTAAGGTACAAGCAGATATGACTTGTGGATTTTAACTAATAGTACAATTTTGTTATGGCAATCAATGTCAATCGATAATTGACAGGACATGGTAGCTCCATTAAAGGGTGCATCAAGAGGTACTGTGTGGTACTACTCTAACAGCTGCTTTTTAAATACACAGTAGAACTTGCAGTGTTAATTTAACTCTAACAGAGTTTATATGAGTTCATACGAGATAGACCAAATGTAGCCTACTCTATCTGAGTAAAATGCGCTCTTATCAGAATTGATTTAAGCCTGAGCATTTTACTGTCTGCTTCTCAGTATTTATGATGTAAAACTGAAAACATTGGACATTACCCTAGATGAGGGTATCTACCAAGCAAATGGAACATTATACGACAAGCAATATCCTCGTAATAAAGTTGTGCACTTGCAAAAGAACACTGGAGATGAGAATGTGCCGTAGTAAGATAAGCAGGGAAATGATGGGGCCTGTGTGCTTGCTAGTCTGCACACAAATTAAATCTAATAAGTTGCATATCTGGAGTCGGAAATGGATGGTTTGGACGGGGAGAAAGGACCAAACAAGTTCTGTTCTTGTTTTCTACGCTCTTAAAGGACTCGCTAAGTGCATCAGGAAAATGTCCCTGTCAAAGTTTTAGAGTGGTAAAACGAGAGAGAGGGTGCGAAGGGGGCATGGGCGTGGCGTTCCTCTTTCCCGCTGGTGTCCTGATCGACGGTTCACGGGAACGCGACCCCGTTCATTCCGGCTTAGTTCCCATTTCTTGTTTTCTTGTTTCCATGGTGCGGAGGTGTCCCTCGCAGACGGCGATGCAAAAAAAGAGAATAAAGAAAAGTTAGCCGTTAATTTAAAAGTAAATTTAGCGGCTGCTCGCGGACGTGACCTCCGGGCGGCCCCCCGCGGAGGCTCGCGCGCCAACGGCTCGTTTGCGCGCCGGTCCGCGGCGACATTCGGGCTGGCCCGGACTCCCACGCGGCGCAGAGCGAGAGGCGGCTTCTTTTTGAACATGGAAGATGAAGTGCGCGCACAACCAAGTGTTGATTCGAAAGCGTGGGCACCTGGCTCAGAGCCAGCCTAATCTCACTCAAACTGAAGGCGGTCCACAGTAGCTGTTTCTTCTGGCATCACGAACAAGCTAGTTATGGGTTTTTCGATCAAAATTTTTCCGATCTTTTATTTCTCATGGGTGCAGAGTTTGCTCCTGGGGAAGTCTTTTTTTAAAATCTCGGGGTCAGTAAACACTTGCAGATGAAGTAACAGATGAACCCAGTCTGTCGTGCCAGTTGGTTGTAAAAATAGGCGTCGTCCTGAGCCACCCAATCCCACCTACACGTGGAATCTTGCAAAGGCCAGCTTCACACGGCCCTAAACCTCTGAGCCAGTCAGAAAGCAGGAGGATGTTACTTGGCGACAATTCGAGCTGAGCAATTGTTTTACGTAACCCGTTGCTGTTGTTGAGGCTAAAACTGTTTTAGTGAGAAGTGTGCAAAGTTAACGGTTAACAATTTTATTACATAAGGCTAAGCCACTTTACCCAGCCTTTCCAGGAGTCACGTCCTTGATGTGCTGCTGTCTAATTTTCTTGGATGCCTTTACTGTGATTCTTGATCTAAACCGACACCAGCAGGACTTTTGGACAGACAGACTGCAGGACACAGCTCACTCGCTCTATAGGGAACATTGCGCGGGCCCGCAAGTGCCCCCGAAAAATCTTGATTCCAGTTCATTATTTTAGGGAGCTGTGTCCCTCCCTCTCTCGGAGCCTCGAGGCTGTAGTTTGGAGCTGGGATGTGCAGAATGCACCCCCTGGAAGATGAAACGGACAGGCTGTGCGGAATTTACGCCGGATATTGTGCTGTTAAACAGCTGGGTGTACAATAAGGCCCCTTGGACAGCGTGTCAGGCCATCGTCAATTGTGCACGGAAACGCACACACATGCACTCAAACATGCATACATGTGCACATGCATGCACACACAGAGAGACACACACACACACACACACACTGTTCACCAGGGGGTTCAGACTTGTTGTGATCTGGGCATTCAGGAGGGAGTCTTAGTACTCCGCACTCCCATGTTCTGGCCACTGCTGTTCCGAAACGGCGCCGGGCGCCTCTCCGCCCCGTCAGATGACAGCATGACGCTCAGCCAACCTGGCAGGAACCAGCGTGGCAGCCACAGGGGAAACGATGCATGCTGGGAGAGTTTATCCTCTCTGACAGGGAAGTGTAACCACGTTGGCTGCCGCCACAACCCCGACAATAAATCGCAGTAACGTGATGGAAAATGGGCTGGAACCTGTTCCCCTCAATACACGTACGCAAATGTAATACTATCAGGGTGGGTCGGCAGTGTAGTGTAGGCCACCTTATGTCAGTCTTACATCAGTACTGAGCTTTAAAGAGTAGACGGACTGAGACAGCCACTGTGGACTTTAGATACAAAGACTGGGCAGTGGTGTAGAGTCAGGAATTTCATGTTGGGGTGGGGGGAGTTTGAAATTCCAAATCTTATGAGAAATGTGGCAACCACCCTTCCCCCGACTATGTCTCTGAGAATTACGAAAACAGTTCCAACAGTAGACTGTACAGCCATCAAAATGACAGCGCCCTACAATGCATAAGCTTCCCTCACAGTAAGTTGGGTATAAATTCAAATGTAACTTTTCATGCACACATTCAGAATTTATTCAGACACTGTGCTATTTCCAGCTGAGTTTCAAGCTTTGTGGGCAGTTTGGCTCTCATCCTCATTATCTCATTATCATCGTCATCATCATCACTTAAAGAGATATCTGTGCAGTGTACTGAAGGTTTTTCAGTTTAGACCTGGTATAAGGGCTTTTAAAAACCACTCATCTTGGTTTCCCTTCTTTTAATTCACGTAAGTAACAAAAGAAATAAAAAAGTCCAAATCGTGCATATAACGCGGGGTAAAATCGCAGCACATTTGGGTTGGAAACAGGAGGCATTTACACGGTACTGAGCGGTCGCTTAAAGTCAACTTTCATCTGCGGGATTAATTAGACGCTGCTTTGTCGCCAAGAAGATGTACCACCAAAGAAAAAAAAACGTTAAAATGTTACGAACTCCGAGGCAAGAAAAGCGACGTGCAGCTCAACAGAAGGCCTCGGGTGAGGAAGTCTTACGGGGTTGCCAGACGTGACAAAAGGGCGCCAGCGGTATCACGTAACACGAAAGAAAGAAACAAACCCCTTATGGTTCCTCAAAGACCAGGCGCAAATGATCTCATCATCGAGAGAAGAGGACACAAGTCTGGCAGCTTAGGCTACAGGCCCTGTGTTGCTCAGTAGAACCCTTAGTTTACTTTTCATGTCAGCAAGTCTCTAAGCACCGATAATTCAGGGTTATAAATAAAATGTTATATTCCTGAACAGCGTATTTTATTTTAAATGCCTATTGCTGTTTCTGAAAGTGTAAATAATTTTTCACATTTGCCTATTTATTGTGTTTTATTGAAGTGGCTTGATAATATATTTTATTTCAATATATTTTCAATATATACAGCCACGTTAAATTCAATTCAATTCATATAGCCTAAATGTTGGATTTTATCTTGCAGCGCTATAATAACTTATTTAGCTGACAGGCATGAATCTCAGTGTGAAAGTGCTATAGCGTTGTATCCAATAAGAGGTCAATGCATCACATGCATCTGGAACCGGAAACGTGAAAGCAGGCTGAGCAGGGGATGCAGGTAGGGTCGCAAAGGGAGGGAATTTTCCAGGTAACTTCCTGGGAAAATTACCACTCAGTGCAATTTTGGGAATTTTCAATCTCAAGATTAGCCTTCCTATTATGTTTGCAATTTATTGTCATTTGTGTTCTTTCAACACAAAATGTTCATTGGAAGGCAGGTATTGAAGCTGTGCTGGTAACGTTACTTCCCTCAGAACCGTTTAATTCTGTGTGGGTTTTGTGGAGTCGACATTACATCACCTCTAGTGAACTGTCTTATTGATAGCTTGCGCTCTACAGACTCAATAGTATGTAGCATACCTCAACAAATAGCACTTTTTAATCGGTTGCTTGTTTCACATTTATTTCACGTGCTTCATTTGTGCATCGAACCAGGTCAAACCACCTGTGACCTGCATCAAACTATAACTTCACTCTGCAATACGATTTGCTGTGGGTGCCCAGGCCCCTGTGCACCAAAATGATCAGTGCCTATGACAACGATGAAAATGCATTGTATGTGTGCGTGCGCGCGTGTGTATGTATAGACATTGGCATGTGACCGCAGGCAGTCTGGCGTCTGGCAGTGGCATTTATTCACAGCAAATTTCACAGCTAGGTGTGCTGATGTTGAGCGTGTGCTCAGTTTGAGTGACAGCGGAATATGTAGACACAGAAAGCATGAGCGATGGGGTTATGATTCTCTTACAGCCCGGCCTAGGCGCTCCTGACTGCGCTAGCCGCTGCAGACAGTGCGGTTCATCTTCAGCCGTCAGTCAGGCACAGTTAGGGCCGACGCAGTGCTGGCGTGAGCCAGACTAATGGGCCTCTCCCTGCTTTGCTTTTCCGTAGGATGGTTCTGTAGCTGAGCTACAGGTTTACAGGTTAGGTAAATATTCACATATCCATCTCATAATATCAGGTAAAACCCAAGTTTTTGGCTGCTTCAGACTTCCTCGTTGAAAAGGAAGGGGCCATTTGCCTTTGAAATGTTCTTCTTCCAGCAGTTTCTGGGGCTGTTCATGGTTTCGCCAATGTTCGGTTTAGTTTGGTTTGTGAACATGTAAAAATAGGTGGCCGTTTTGCATGTGTAAATTGTGTAAATTGCACGGTGTGCAAGCGTGCGACAGATATCTTAAGCCTAAAATGAATGGTTCCTGACCTTCTACAACATCCCCTATGGCCCTTCTCGCTGTCACAAAGCGTTTCCCAAACTTCGTCTCTCTCAGTCCTGGCGCTCGGAGAGCTGGCACCCGCCACCAGCGATTGTGGGTTTGCGGCAGGAAACCTGACTTGGGCCACAGAGACATCAGATAGCCAGGGCTAGGCTAGAAACAGATGCGCGTGGAAAGCTCGGGCCGGGACGCTCCCTGTAACTAAAGCGTTGGCTAAATGCGGCCGCTTCTGTGCGAACGCTCGCCAAATGGAGAACCGGTTTTAGGGAACCCCTAAGGAATCTTCCCTAAATTTTAGTTTCCGTGCCTGTCTGTTCATTGGACAATGCGTTTACGAGGCTTTCCGGGCTCTTTGCTGAGTGGGCACTTAAACATGTCATTCAACTTCATGCTTTCAATGCTAAATGCACATGGTTCCTTACCTTCAGTATTGAAATGCTGCCCATCTTGTGCAATTCCATGGCAATTGAGCCGTCATACCAAAAATTATTTCACAATGTCTGTCTGGATTGGAGCACCACACTATGAGGAATGATTTAGGGAAGGTGGGTGGACATATGCCATATATTCAACACCCAATACATGTCTGATGTATATTAAATACATACTCACTTGGGCAGTAGCAGCCATGACAGTGAGACATTGACTGTCATATTCTTAGCTGTTATGATTCATAAAATATTTTTTAAAATTAACTTAATTTTAGTGTTTAAATGTTCAAATATGTGATTGTGTGTGCATACCCACGTTCTGTGCATGTGTGTGTTTGTGTATGAGCATTTACGTGTGTGCACGTGTTTCCATGTGTATTTGTGTGCATATTAATCTGTGCTTATGTGTTTATGTCGATGTGTTTGTGTGTACATCTGATTTTGAGTTTATTTGCATGTTTTATTTGATTGTGTGTGTGTGTGTGTGTGTGTGTGTGTGTGTGTTTTTGTGTGTGTATATATATATATGTGTGTGTGTTTTTTGTGTCTATGCATGTGTGTGTGTTTGTTCTTGTATGTGTGTGTGTGTGTGTGTGTGTGTGTGTTTGTGTGTGTATATATATATATGTGTGTGTTTGTGTTCTTGTATGTGTGTTTGTGTGTGTGTATATATATATGTGTGTGTTTGTATTCTTGTATGTGTGTGTGTGTGTATCTGTGCTGTAACGGTACTCCTCTTTCTCCTGCAGTGGAGGGAGGGAGGGGTAGGCCTCTCTTCATATTTCACCACATTGATATGCAGGGCGCATCGCCTTAGCGCTGGTGCAAGGTTAAGCATGCATGACGGAGAAGCTTCCACAGGGCTCCAGGAAAACTATTCCATTCCTCCTGGTCCCCCGATTTTGGGAACGTCACTCCTTTATATTTCTCCCCCTAACACTGCTCCACCACCCCCCGTAAGAATAATGGCCATATTTGATCCCCATAAACAAAACTCCCAACACCCCCTCGCTACCGTCCCAAAGCCTCCACCTCTAGCCCCACGTTGGCTGTGTTCTTTCCGTCCAACAGTTTCACTGGTCCTCTTGCGTTGGCTTTCTGTTCCCAATCCACACGTGTGATTTTTCAGTCAGGCAGGCAGGGAGGGCACCACTGAATCCCCTGTTTTAATGCTGTTTGCCTGCGGTGTGTAAGAAAAGGAGCCATCAAAGGGCCCCGTCCTGAACCCCGCTCTTAAACAAGCTTCCTCTCACTCCAGTCTGTCTGTCTTTGTGAGGCAGTATCTGAGGGGTGCTATTCATAGCCTATCATTTCTCCCATTTTATTCTGACATCAATAACAAGTCATAAGTCTCTCTTCTCTATCTCACATGCACACACTCCCAGAATGCCTTTGTGTGTATGTGTGTGTGTGTGTGTGTGTGTGTGTGTGTGTGTGTTGTTACCTTCCCACTATGCATATTGATTATTCTGAAGGACTGTTCTGAACTCATTCGTATACTTCCTTTTCTTCAGATGTTTTTTTTCAATCATCTGATTCTCGCCCAAAAAAGTTTTCTATGTCTTGCCCGTTTTCCCTCCAAAATAATTGTGAATGTCCACTGATGTCCACAGTCCATAGACACAGTTATTAGCTGTAACCACAGCTTCATATTTACCAAGCCGGTTCTTTATTGTTTCTGTTTGTACTTGTTGTCATTGTTTGTATAAACGCATCTACAGTAATATAAGTCATGCAGGTGCCAAGAGACAAAATTTGATGTTCTTAAAACATGACTAATAAAGATCAAGCAATCTATCGACAAATCAGTTAGGCAATTTGCACCGTTCATCTGCCTGTTATCTGACAACTCCTGAGACCCAAAGAGTCTGTGCTTGTTAGAGTATCGATGGAACCACACCGACTGAAAGGGAATCCTCAGCTCTAGTGAATTATATTATGGCAGCAGTGTACTACGGCGGTTTGGGAGCTGGGCTCGTAACTTCGAGGTTGCGGGTTTGATCCCTTTTGGGTCACTACCGTTGTGCTCTTGAGCAAGACACAAACTGAAGTGCATCAGCTGATATCTAACTGTATAATTTGCATTGTATAGTTTGCATTTTTTAAAAAGTCATATGCACGAACGTAAATGGTGACGCGGTTCTACGCGGAAGATCAAGTGGACCTCAACTTTATTGGAAAGATCTTGTTACTGTGCTTGTGTCTGTGGATTCCTCCGAGGCTGTGGGTGTGCACCTCCTTTCAGGGGAACAAGTTAATGATAACCTTGAGTGGGGGGGAGAGAGTAATTTCCACGGCACGCTCCCTCCCGACCTTGGGAGGAGCGAAGGGTTGCGCGAAGACCGCCACGCCGATGGTTCGGTTTTTAGGAGCGGTGCGGGGAGCTATGCGCCAGCCACGTTCTCGGTTTAGGTTCTCAAGGTGCCGCAGCCTCCACTGAGGGCTGAAGGTAGCCGTAAATAACCAGGAGCTTTGGCACGTGTGTGTGTGTGTGCGTGTGTGTTTGTGTGTTTGTGTGTGCCCGAATGAGCGGACAAGCTGATATAGGAGACCCAATATACGGACTAAGAGGATATTCAGTATAACCGGTCGGGCACTTTGTCCTAAACTCTTCCGTTTTAGTAGAGTCTGAGCTCTGTGTGACTGCATTGTGGGTACATTGATGCTTTATTTCATTGTGCCATATGCAGCTGGTTACATTTGAATCCCATTGAATGCCAGGTACATGTATGCGATCAGACACTGAACCGATCACAAACCCCCCCCCCCCCCCCCCCCCCAACACACACACATTTTTTTTGACATAGTACACAATGTCACAAACAATTTTTCTTTGTCACTACACCCCGTTATGAATTTCATGGTCAATGAAATTGTTGTAAAAATAACACGTCTCCAGTCTACTCCTGATGACTCCCCTTAGAAAGAATAGAGAAAAAAAGTTTTCAATCTCTGCGCAGGATCCTAGCATCCAAGGACTGCATAAAGCCTTTATAGGTACTGCCTAATTTGTTCATAATTGCTACATAAACTTTAATAAACTCTCGTACCATCATATGTCCATATTAAAATTGGTATTTCCCTTTACACCAAATCACCTTTTTTTTGTGGCAATGTGTACTTCTAAAAATTATATAACGCGCCCAGTGAGAGCGTATTAGTTGACATTTATTTTTATGAATGTGATAGACTTCTCACTCTATGAAGGCGTGTGGACTTTAGGTGTATGGTGCAGTAGACTGTTGCAGAGGGCAGGAATGTACTTCATCAGAGGTGGAATAATCGATCTCATTTGCATTGCTACTTGTTTAGCCCCCATGCTCAGACGGTTTGTTTATCTGAGATAAAATGACTCAAAAGTCTCAGCTGTTACATGCTGGCACTGACGCTGTATTGTCCGTCACTTAACCAAAAATTAGCCATAAATAGGCTGTCAACTTATCACGAGCGGCCAGTCAGTACTGTGGCGAAATTCAGCAGACAAATTTAGACGCTAAGTCGTCTGAGTGACTGGTATTCGCTAGGTATAAGTATGGGGTGTGTACAGACGGCTAATGTGTACGGTATTTCCGTAAGGCTTCGGGTGAAGCATAGGTTTTCATGCAGGGATGCGCTTGCCTACTCATTCATATTTACAGCACTTTTGTAAAACCTTTTTGAAAAACAATTTATCTGTCATTTTTTTTAATAGAATATGATTATATTTTATTCTTTTTTTTTTTTTTAGTCGGGGTGATAGCAGGGTTAGCAGCATGCTAATGTTCATTCAGTACAGTGGGATGCTGCTATCCTCTGCTTTGAGTCACTCACTTAGCACTGTCCTGTTAGTGTTAGTGTTCTTGAACTCCATTGCTTTCATTTAGCCGGCCAGTAATGATTGTTACGTCAGCATTAGAATGTTCAGTTAAGAACATTCAAATCATATATTTGTGAAAGCACACTAGTTTTGTAGATATCCGCTGCAACTCACCTTGGCATCACCCTGATAGAACCATTAATTCTCAGCTAAACTACCTGGATGGATAGATAACACTCCGGGTATGTAGAAATATCAAAATGACATTTTTGGGTGAACTGCCCCTTTAAGGACAAATGTTGATTGAATGCAGATTATTTACATAGGCTATATCTTGTAGGGCATTCTTATCCAGACTGACTGAAAGCTTACATCGTTACATGTTTTAATTGCAAAGTGAACCAGTTCAGGTCAAGCAACAACAATCTGTCATTTGAAGCTGTTACATTGTTAAACTGTGAAAACAGCAGTAAACATTTGTTATTGCTTATGTGCACTTTTCTACAGTACAGAAATTATAATAATGTATTAATATACAGTATGTTCTACATATGCTACACTTAGGCCTAATTTTTATCTAAATAATCAACATCGAAGACAGTAAATCAGTCCGCAGTCATCCTCCCCCTCTGCCATGTTAAAACAAACTGCCTGAATATATTTTGTAAATTCTCAGTTGTAGGGCTGATAAGATGACTGATGGGTATATGTCCCACTAGATAAGTAAAGTTGGATGGTACCTGTGGCAACTTATGTGATTGTTATCATGCAGTCGTGGTGTTAGTTGTCAAACGTATGTGCCTGATACTTTGCCCCTGTTTCTAATTGTAATGCGTGCGTGTAAATGGTGGTCTGGGTTTATGGTAAAAATTATCCTGCCGAAGGACACAAAAGGAGTGCCAAAAGATCTGTCAGATTAAAAACCACAGTAAGGAAACGCTGTGCACAGCTGTATTCATTCATATTCAAACTGAATTATCTGGAAAAAGAGGGACGTGACAATCTCAGCAAAGGAGCAACAGAACACAACAGACTGGTTCAGCACTTGTATTTGTTTGTTTGTTTTCAAGAACCGGCCTGCTTAACAGAAATCCAGTGGGCCTTGGCTGTTTTTTTCTTTTTTGTTTCATTTTGTTGTTTTTTTGTTGTTGCTGTAGCTCCGCCTCCTCCTCCTCCTCCTCCTCCTCCTCCTCTCTCTGTTTGATAAGCTGATGGCATTTCCTGTTGTCCCAACCAGGAACTTTGTTGCCTAGCCTCCGGTGTGAGCAGGGCTGCTCGAACGTCTGCTCTCGGTCTGCTAATTTGTTGACCTGTGGTTGCGTCTGCTTCGGGAACCGGGCAGTGCTGTCTTGTGTCTTTTTTAACAGCAGCTTTGGCGAGATTTATTTTAATTCCTTCTCTGGAGGATCGGTTTCTAGCGTGCAATCGAATGATGGGCCGAGAGCTCTTTCCTTTTCATCAGACTGATCACTCATCCGACAAGTTTCAGTCCGTCAACACTTGGTCATCAGTGTTGATTTCTCCCAATCGGAAGGCGGAAATTCAGTTGCGCTCTCTCAGACTTTCCATCATTCTTCTGAGTCAGGTGCAGACAGATGGTCCACGCGTACGGTTTGGGAAAATGAGTGCCCTTTGAAAGAATAATTATTGTCGCTAAAGATCATTTGGTAATCCTTGACATTTCATTTGGTTAACCAAATATGATGCCATCCCTTATTTACATGCTTGCTTACAAACGTGGGTAGCGTGTTTTGCGTAGCTTCAGCTTTTCATACGCATCTAGTTGAGCATATTCTCTCACTGAATAAAGCTATGAAAAAGTGACTGGAACATTTGAGAAAATTCTGAAAACAGACACACACACACACACACACACACACACACACACACACACACACACACACACACACACACACACACACACAAATCAAATTTGGTGTCTGAAAAAAAAAATCCATAGGATTTTCAGACTCATAATAAGATGCAATCAAGGTCAGAAAAGAATGAAATTAAATGGCAAAAGAGAGAAAACTTGTTAAAGAATTGTGTTAAAGGAAAAGTATGATTTTCTACTGGGAATAATATAGGCTAAAGCTAATTCAAAAAAATGTCCTCTCTTTTGCCTTCCCTTAGGAGTCTTTCTCAAGGTGAACCTTGGCCAGAGTTGGATTCACCCCCAGGTCCCCAATCATGGAATTAGACTTAATTAAAGGCAAACATTTGACTCACTGAGGTATGCCAAAGGTATGCCAAAGAACACTTCAGCTTGTCCTGAGTACAGGATATGAACTTTAGTCCCATCCTCTACCCCCAAGAACTAACATCCGTCACCGAGTATTTTTATATTTTTATTTCAGGAAATAGGCCTACATCACTTTTCCCCAGAATAATTTTGAACCTGCGAAGGAAGGTTAATGTGATTCAGTTTATTATTACTGATATTTACCAATCAGAAAACTGGCCTTGGCTTACCGTAGCGTTCTGCATAAATATGATGCTAAGTGGAAGGGTAGTTTTATGCAGAAAAATAATTAAAAATAATAAATAATTATTGTGAAATATGCTTTCATGATCTTTAAGCTGTGTTAGCCTTTGTAACACCTGAGTTCTCCTCATTTGTCCTCTCAAGGCTATGTAAAGCAAGCTGGTGTACTTAAAAAATTCTAAAAAAAGCAAAGAGGAAACTGTTGCTGAGAGAATTCTTCAAAAACCACGGTTTCACCTAAAATTAAAAACCTTGACCCACGATGGCAGTCACAGATCCCGAGCCAGCCTCATATTGGCAGAACCCTTAACTTTTGGAGAGCGAAACCATTTAACTAAAGGAAAATGCTTTTTCCTCAAACCTCAAGTAGATTTACTTGCAATAGAGACATTTAAAAAAGACCCAAAAGCCACAGATAGCCTAATTTCTCTATAGAGATCGTTGTCACCACCAGTGATGAGCCAGTGAGTACCCCGTGCGTGTTCGTGCTTGTCGCAGTGGTTTGCGGCCTCTATTTCGTGTCTTTATCAGCTCCCACTCGCATTAACGGTTTCCTCTCTTGAAGGCCCTCTCAAGAAATGTGTGCGAGGACACAGGTAGGTCATGAAAAATTAAAACAAACCGGCGCAGACGCATGACTTGCGGTAAACGGCCTAATGAAAAAGTCATCAACGGATGAGGCTGCAGCCAATTCTGACATTAGGGGCACGCAGAGATGCGCGCAATTTTCTTATGGGAAGTTTGGCAGACGTTCCCATGCATGCTGGAGTAGTTTTGCGGCTTTTCATACAGCAGGATAAGGATAGATTCTTTTCCCCCCTTCCTTGTCTGGGCTAAGCTGGATATTTATGGCCTGCCTTTGCATCTATTAAAAACCCACCTCCGGGAAGAGTTTGTGCCTCTCGGGAGTGATTTACACTCATTTATTTCAGAGATGCAGGTTACCAGCAAAGCACTACCCAGAGTGTTCTCCCGCGGCTCCTGGGCCTCCGTACAGCTGAGCGAGACTGAGCAAGGTGACGGTGGATTCTGTAAGAATTCGTAATTAAATGGACCGTCACGAAAATGTAGCATTTCAGTGCTCACTGCATCGTTATTTTGCTTGTGCATTTGCTCTATGGCGGCTTGTGCCGCCACAAGTGAATATCAGGTGATTTCCGTTTCACATGATTGTTTGGCCTCACTGGATGTGTACTACCACACTGGCTCTGAACATTGTTGGTTCTTTTTTGGAATATGTGGTCCTTTGGGAGTGCTGGTCCATCCTCATTGTCCTAGTCCCTTTAAGATGGCCACAGTTTGATACCTGATCGCCTTGGTCTGACCTGTGTTCTTTGTCTAGTTCCTGCTGATCACTGGTCTTATCTGAGTCCCGATTCATGCTGAAACGATCTTGCCGTGATCCATTCCCTGGATCTCTTTCAGTCGCGGTCCCTGCCACGGTTGCGTATCGGTCACGCTCCATTCCCTGGTCCTCTACCGGTCACGGACTGATTAAATAATTAAGAGAAGAGGTTGGCATGAAATCCGAGCCGAATCGACCCTCCTCACCCGCACCTAAGTTGCAGCGTGACATCTTTTCTGATGCGTCACCCAGCAGCCGGAACTGTGGCACGATGACACGCCGTAACCCTGCCATGCGCCCGGTGCCCCAGACAAACCGGCCTGGAGTCCAGTCCTGAGCCGGGGACTGAGGTTACGGGTAGGAAAGACAGAGGCCGGATTTTACTGTTTGCTGTGGGCTTCTGTCCCCCCCCGGGCACTCCCCCCACCCCACCCCACTCCTCTCCTCAATATTTTTATTGCCGATGCTTGCAGAAGTAGCACGGTTGTGCAGCTCGCTGGCTCCGAGCTCCACAGTGGAAAAGGAGGGGACACTAGCCCCCCACCTTCCCCCCCCGTTTGGTCATGTGACAGCCACCCGCTGCATGTTTTGACTCAGTGGCGATGCTTTTTTATCCCCCTGCAAGGGGAGGGGGCGGGGTCTTTCAGGTTGGGAGCGCTGCTGCCTCTGCATTTCCTTCTTCCTTCCTTCCTTTCTTCTCCTCGTCTTTTCTCTGGTCTTCTCTTTCCTTCCGTTCTCCCCCTCTCCTCTCCCCTCCTTGCGGCTCCCTGTTTTTTTTTTTTGCTTTTTTTTCGAGTGCTGTGTTGGCATGGGCCCTCATTCCGCTGGCCCTGGTACCATGAAAATTGGACGTGCAGAAATTACCGAAACGCCAGCGGGGCGGTACCCCGCTGAAGAACCATGGATGACCCACACCAGAGGGCAACAGAAAGTCTGTTAGAGCACATCCTGTCTTCCACATCTTCCTTTCCCAGAGAGTGAGACGAAATTGTTCGCATTAAATTTAAATCCTCACCCCCGCCCCCCCCCCCCTCCCAACCCTCCCCACAGCGGAAGAAATAAGCCCAACCATCCCCCTCTCCCCTCCTCCTGAGGGTCTCAAGGGAGGAAGAGGAGGGTGTGACAAGGGGTGCAAACAGAAAAAACACAGGACGGGGGTCTCCCTGAGCCCTGCAGATCCAAGCGGCCTCATGTCGCGAGAAGACCCGCGCCCCCTTTAAGATCACACACTGGCGGAGTTAAATAAGACAGGGGTACTTCTTAAACACTGCTCCCCTGTGAAAGTTTTACCTGTTAAAGTCTTGGTAAGATAAGTCTGGAGGGCTCCACCTGTTTTCGGGGGCCAGGTGACGCCTTTTCGCCCCGCTCGACTAGCCACAGACAGACCTCCTCTGTGTTCGTCTGAGGACACTCTTGTCTCTAGGAGACAGAGCAGGAGAGCTTGTGAACTTTTCATGTCTTTGCAGCCGAAAGCGTCTGGTCAGTCCTCAGTGACTCACTCAATGTAATGTCCTTAACTTGACTAAAAAATGAAGGTTCATTTTAGCTTTTATATACTACACACACACCCACACACACACATGCACAGTTTGGCATGTCCGTTTTTGTGATTGCTGAACTCTTTCTCTCTCTCTCTCTCTTTCCAGACAGCGTTGCTGAAGATAAAAAAATAAATAAAGCTTGCATTTAATCGAGAGTCAAAGTTGAGTGCAAAAGTTTATTGAATCCAGCCCTTTGTGTCCAGTGGATATGTTGAAGGACATGCGCACCTGGGCTGTTCATTTCTTTGATGCGCATATTCGCTGAGCGACAGGGCATGAAGCACCGTTGGTTTATGTGCGTTTATGCCCCTACCCCCCCCACCCCACAGCCTAGTCTGTCTGTAGGTGAATGAGACATTAAGGCTCCGTCGCGCCCATCTCGCTACGTCCCGCAGCAAGGACCGATCGGCAGAAGCAGAAGTGTGGTTTTAGCGCGCTTCTCAAAGAGGCTGCTCTTTCTTCTGTTCCCGTCCACCAGCTACCTAACCCGGTCCCTTTTATCCCCCGTCCTAATCTTGCTCTTTCGGATTGTCTGCGCCGCCTTTTATCAATCATTTATGTTCTTTCATCACTCTCTCCCTTCTCTCCCTTACACTTTGTCTCTCTCTCTCTCTCTCTCGCTCTCTCTCTGTCTTAGAGTTGTTTTTATATCAGGTTCGTAAGATAACGAGCGCGATCTGTATTAGGAACTTCAAAGATCAGGTTGCGATGATGAGGTAGCGTATGCTAACGAAGCCGTGCTCGGCACGTGGCTAATGATGCATCCGGTGTGTTTTGTTTTCAGGTTTTTCTGTCTGATCGCATTGTAACATTTCAGCACATTATCTTTAGGCGGCAGTGTAGTATAATGGTTAAGGAACTGGACTTGTAACCAAAAGGTTGCAGGTTCGAATCCCCGGTTAGGACACTGTCGTTGTACCCTTGAGCAAGGTACTTAACCTGAATTGCTTCAGTATATATACCCAGCTGTATGAATGGATAAGTGTAATAAGAAGCTGTGTAAGTCGCTCTGGATAAGAGCGTCTGCTAAATGCCATAATGTAATGTAATTATCTCAGTCTCACTTTGTTTATACGTTGTTTTTATTGTGAGGATATTCGTGAAACAGATATGATGTTTTGAAGTCGAACTCATATTACCCCTGCGGTTTGCATGTAGCCTACTTGTTCAGTGTTACGCAGGTCCAGATTTGTTTGTCTTTGTGTTTGGGTACCATTTTATCCCCAGCCTGCTAGGCAAAATGAATTAAAGAGTAATTTGATAAGTCTTTCAATGACACAAGGAGTTTCTGCACAACACGGTTGCTTGCTCTTTAGAGCGCTTGTTTCAGAACCTTTTTCATTTATTCGACCGTCGGTAGCAGAATAAAACTGTGGAGTAGCACTCCCGGTGTTCTTCTTGGGCTCTAAATTTCAGAAGCCAGCCGTTGCCTTCATCCATCCTAGCAGAGGCCCTTAATCAAACCGCAAATTCTATATATGTCTGTACATACATATTTTTATTTATTTCTTTATGGAATTTCTCAATTAAATTCTGACCTGCCCTGGCATGGGTGCCCAGCCAGCGGCCGGCGGGCATGGTTGCCAGAGCCGGTGTTTTTGAAGCGCGGTGTCCTGCCCTTGCGATGGGTTAGCCGTGACCACTGTGGGTCTCAGACCACTGGATTGGATGAGAAGGGACACAGAGGGGAATTGTTTTTGCTGACAGCACAGCGGCAGGTGATAACAAGCCCCTTTATGCCTGTCACCCGCTTCTGGCCTGTTAGGGTAGGAGCCTTTATTCTGTAATGCAGGCAGAGTTACAGGATACTGCGAGAGACAGCAGGGGAAGCCGGCTCCACTGCCCAGTATTGCATTGGTGACATAATAATTCCTTATACATAGTGATAGGCTGTCTGATGAAACCATATGGTATGTGTCTGCAAAGTACACACCCTTTCATATGAGTTTCATATGAGTTCCATACATCCACAGGATGAATGTATACTGTATATTCACACACTCACACGCACGCGCACACACACACACCCACACCCACACACACACATAAACCAATCACAATTCCTCTGAAATGTGACTGGTCTTGTAAACATAACCTGCAGTAACACTGTTATGTATGCCAACGAATCTTCCAGGATGCCAGCAAAACCACAGAATATAAATATACTGTCAAAAATGTATTTCATGGTGATGATAAGTTTGTTACAAGCTGCATAGTTTCTAGTCTTCCAGACAACCAACAGGGAACATTGGCATATAATAATTACAGTGTTTAGTCTGCAGTTTTTCAACAGTGTGTCACTACTGCTTCTAAGTACACAATAGTACGATTTCAGCAGATGTGTGTTCTGTAGCACTCAGTCTTAATGTGTGTAAAAAGATTATGATAGCTCTGACTGTCAGTGCACTAATTGTAGAGCTCTACACAAATAACTCACTCAATAATAATAATAAAATAATAATATAATAATAATAATAATTAATAACAGTAATAATCATAATAATAATGCTTGTAGTACACACAATAGCATTACCATGGGAACCATGAGAACCACCCTCTATAAGAGTATCTGTTAAGTGATGTAATGCAGTGTGAGGCTCGTGTTTCTTGTCCCTTCTCTTGGTACGCGATCCATGGGTACAAAACAACCCTCACAAAAATGTAGCCTGAAAATGTGTTCAAGCCTGGAATTAAAATGTTTACGTTAAAACAACCGCGTGCCCTCTGTACGCACAGTGCAACGGTAACAGTGTCTCGTCTGGTGGCTGCGAGCTTTCGGTCGAAATCGTACGGCGTGCAATCTGAAGTCTTAAGCAGGGTTTCACTTTTACTTTTTCGCGTGTGTTTTGCGGCCCCCTCTCGACCTCTCCGGTGACCTCATCAGCGGGGGACGGGCCCACGGTTTGGGGACGCCTGCTCTGGAGCTGAAAGGCTCATATTCTCTCCTGACGTTGAGAAGATTCCCTGATTACAGCCCTGGGCCCAGAATGCTGGATGATGGCTGTGGAGTACTGTTGCAGAACAAACTGTTTTGTAAAATGTGATCAGTCACAACAGGGAGGAGAGCTGCAAAAATGTGCTATTTCTGCGTTACCCTCGAGCAAAAAATCCACTGGGAATAACGTGTTAGCCCTGCCGTACCCACTAGCAAAACTCCACTGGGGAATACATGGGGCTGGCATTGCTGGAGCCTTTAAGATTTAAGGTTGATTAGATGGTTAAATGCATGAGGAGAGATGAAATGTACTGTTTGTACGCAGTATATG